>MU225705.1:2708055-2738653 GCA_018584345.1 Thuja plicata
GTCAATTAAAAATTAATAAAAAAAAAATATTCAATTAAAAAATAAGCAAAAATATTTTGACCAATCTTTGATGTGTTAGGTACCTTCCCCCAAAAGGATTTAGAAAAATTCATTTATTTACTTCAAACAAGGGTGGCCGTACACATGCGGGGTATGGTCCTGAAACAGACATTTTGAAAAAGAGGTTTTTAAACATGCCTACTAAATATATTTTATACTATGTGGGTATTTAAATAAATTACATATTTGAAAAATAGACTCTGAGCACTACATTTTCTTTTCGTGGATTTTTTTGATATTCAATCTCTAAGTGCCTCAAATTTTGACATCAATTGACAGACAACTTGAAAATCAGGAAAAACACTTCCACTTTTTGCCCAAAAAGTGGACCCAACTTCTTGCTGGCACCCTTATATGCTATGAAAAACTATTACATTGCCTTTATTCTCAATATTGGATATCATTCTACCATGAAAGATTAACTTCATTATTCTAAAGAATAGAATACAATAGTCATGAAACTAAAGATTCTTCATTTACATTATGGTAAGCTTTCAAAATACAACTACACATCTTCAAGATGAAAAATCTATACAATCAATGGAAGACATACAATGTTTCTTCCTTTAATGAAGATTTTACATAATGAATAAGAACTCTTCACATCTTACTTGATAAATCTTTCAATATGAACATTAAAACACTCAAGAAGAAATAAATCTCAATACAAAAGGAGTAACCATGCAACATTAAAGTTGTTCTCACACAACCACACCAGAATAGACATTTCTCTCAAGATTTTCCACAATCATCTTGACTTCAAAACCTGCTAATACATGAGGAGAACCATGGGAAGCTCACCTCCCATCCTAGGTCTTAAGGAGACCACCCCCGAGCTAGGAGAATTGGTAGCCAATGGGTGACAATCACACATCCACATACATGAATACAACAACAAAGAACACCCTCCCAAGGCTTGCATAAATGGATTCACCATGAACCCATAACAAGGGGTGAAGGTGGATTTACATGTAGGAAAATGCTAAAATAATACATTCAAATAACATGCCTCTTCAAGGCTAAAACCACATACATCTTTCCATCTAATCTTCTCCTTATCTCTCCCAAAATTAGGATAAAATACAATGGCATGCAAGGGCCCATACACCTTGCATTTTTTTCCCTCTTCTCTCCATGAGAATAAAATATACACTATCATAGAATCCAACTAACCCCTTCCCCCATACATGGCCACTTCTTCCCTATCCAAGAGTGAGTAATGTCATCACACCCTTCACAAAACTCCCATATTCAAAACAAAGATAAAACCATAAGAAAGAATTCAATCCCAAAATCTCATTCCCTTACATAACAACAATACAAATACATTTCACATATTCAAGAGAATGAAAAGAAATATACAAATCTACTTGCAAAAAAACAAAGCACTTTCATGGCAATGGAGACCAACCTTCACAATGTGTTATGACAAATAAATTTTGAGAAGAACCCAATCCCTTATCCTTTCTCAATCCAAATCCTAATGTCTCTAAAAGTAGAGAGTGGGTGAACACCCACTAACTCTACCAAGGGTCTCTAAAAAGACCTCTAACTTCTACCCACCCACCAACACTAAATTCAGATTTGACCCTAAATTCCTTTGGCTTTTCCTTGTCCCCTATCATAAATGCCAGATTGGAAAGGAGTGTGCGTTTGGGTAGAAGGTCAAGACTTACTCCATTTTAGTAGCATGTGGAAAATGGGTCATAAAATAGGTCACCAAGGCCACTAGGGGATTCTAGATGTGTTAAAAACATTCCTAACCCATACTGCTATCACTAAGGTACTAGGATTTTTTCTAAATTTGACCCTTAGGACCTCTTTTTGGCCTCTAGAAGTGGCTAGAAAAGAACTAAATCTAAATGATCAAATTGGTCAAACTTTGAAAGTATCTCCAACAAGGGGTTTAATTAGGTTCCTAATGAATTAGTTAGGCTTAGGTTTACATTGCCAACCTTAGTAGACATTTCATTATATAAACACATAATGAGTGTCAAGTGACACTATAAAATGACATAATACAACATTGACATGTCACTAATTACATAATGAAAACACCTTATACATACATACAATTTTATGGTCACGAATAAAATCACTTAACAACAAGGTTCGAACCTATTCATTAGGTTCAACCTTGGATTTACAGTTTGAACATATGGTTGGTTAATGATTCTCTGACTGATTCCATGCTTCTATTTCCTACACACTAAACTCGAGCATCAGTAGTCCAAGATAATAAAATCAAATGCAATATACATATTCAATTCATACTTAGCAACATTAACCAATAAGAAAAATTAAATTCCTAATTACAATTTTCATACAGAAATGTTTAAAACATAATAATTCCATAATCATCATGACATAACATGCATGAAATAATCAATTCTAATCATGATCCAATCTTCTAATCAATTCACCTATCGAAACATGTATAATTAAAATCAACCACATGTTCTAGGTCTAATCCATATCAAAATGTAATCCGTACAATATAATCATCATCATAAACATAATATCTCAAGTCTCTATCAAGAAAATCAAAAAGTGTATCACTGTATCAAAATAAGTGTATCAATTGAGCTATGATGGGTCGGGGTGAGGCCTCATAGTAAAAGAGAATTATACCTTGTCACAAGAGATAAAGGTGCTCAATAATAAAGTAGCAAGGTGGTGCAGAGCACCTCCAATTTTCTTTTAAAGTTTGGTTAGTTGGTGTTTAGAGTTTTTTAGGGGTCTTTGATATGTTTTTAATAATATCCATAATTTTTGGATCCAAGCTTATTCATTTATGTTTGTAAGAGCACAAATTGCTCTTATCTACAAATGTTGTCACAATGGTCTAAAATTGTAAAAGTTGCTAATTTTGAGAAACTAGAGGATATGGTCTCCTCTAGGGTCCTAAGTGTCCTAAATAGGGTCATAGGATGGGTCAAAAAGCATTAAGTTGACAAAAAATTTCAAAGAGAAAGAAATGCTCAAACGTTCCTAGCAAATATCAAAAGTTGCTCAAGCAACTTTTGCAAAAAATTTCTCAATGAAGAAATGGATGGTTGTAACCACCCATGCTCGGGTATTTGAGCACAGATTGAAGATTTTGGAAGGTTAATAGAGTTTTAGTTATAGACCATATGTGTTTCTGCAACCTTGTACGGATGTGTACAGATTGGATTGACCAATCTGACTCCATGGGAGTGTAGAGTTTTATTTTAGCTTTCTTTTGCATATATAAGTTTCTTTTCAAGTTAAGGCATTGTAAATTTATACTTAGATTTAGATGATTATGTCTGCAATTTCTATCTGTAGAATTACAGGAACAAAAATGGCTCTAAACTAAGCATCCACAGTTGAAAATGAATGAAACCTTGTGGAATGATAGGTTAGGGTCTGTACATAATATTTTTGTTTTCCTTTTTATTCTTGAAACTAAACTCCTAGGTTTGGAATGATGTCCTAGGCTGACTACTCGTAGTAGGTGAGTCAGGATAGAGTGGGGATTGAATTGAAAAAAAACACCCATGATCTTTTATTGACATCTTTGTGGAATTTATGGAAGACATAGAGTGTCTCTTTGAAGGATCAAAAGGTTTCAGAAGTTGGTGTGAAGTTTTAAGACCAATTGGATGCATTTTGCAGTGACTCATCCAAAGGCCTAAAAGATATCCTAGAAACTAGGGCCTAGAAGCAATTAGGGTTGTGGGTGTCTTGAAGATATATATCTTTGGATTATAGAATTTTTAGGTGATATATTTTAGAATCAATAGTCTTCTATAGGGTTGTGTGGAATAATTTTCATATTTTGGTCAAAAATAATGAAAATAGACCTAATACAATTAGGCCTAATTAGGCCTATCTTTGAGTAGTGATCACAAAAAGATGGTTATAGTGGCCAGAAGTGTTTGAAACACCTATAATGGACATGTAAGGTCCTTTCAACATACGCTAGGGCCAAAGAGGTGTTTGGGAAGATCCTAAACAAGGGTTTAGGGTTCTAGAGGGAAATCTAGTGAGAAAACAAGATAAATGGAGGACTAGTTGGACTAGATGGAGTTGATTATGCTTTGTTTCTTCATCACCTCAACTATACCTAGGAGGAAATTTTAATTTAGGGTCTAGGAGGAAAATATTGGTAAAGGAGACATAGGTGTTGGAAACCATTTGATGGTTTAAAGAATTTGATTAAAAACTTGGAGAAGTGTAAACACTGGAACTCTAGACCCTCTACATCAGAGTGGTAATAGAGCCATAGCCAGAAATACAATAAGTTTGGTGTATGTCTTAATGGAAGGAGAGCCACGAGGTGGAAAAGATGCCACACAAGACAATGAGAAATGATGCCATAGTGGACTTTGTCCAAGATATATTGGAAAAGGTCAATCTAACATAATCAAAGAGTAAGAGGAGAGTCACTGAATGGGGAGACAAAAGTGATGAAGAGGATGAAAGCCAGATAGGAAAGACAAATGGAAAAGGTAAAGAAGTGGAGATGGATAAGGACTAGAGGGTGTTCTTGGATGCCTTTAAATCCATCAACAAAGATAGTATGGAACACATTCGTTACTATAGTGGTAGTTTGAATGGAGAAGAGTTATTAGATTGGCTAGATGCCATAGGTAATTAGTTTGACTAAAAAGAAGTGTCAGAGGAAAAGAGAGTCAGTTATGCCAAGGTTAGACTCAAGGGATCAGCATTGGTATGGTGGAATATGATGCAAGATGACAGAGTAACCACTGGAAAGAAGAAAATATCCTCTTGTGATAGGATGAAGATTATATTTAGGGTACAATTCCTACCCAGTGATTTTGAGATATAAATGTATCAGAAGTTACAAAACCTAAGGAAAAAGGAGTTGACAGTAAATTCCTATACCGAGGAATTCAATAATTTAAGCCCAAGAAGAAGGAGATAGGAAGAAGAAGTAGAAATGGTAGCAAGGTACCTAAATGCATTGAGGCAAGGAATCCAAGATGAGACTAGTATGATAGCCCCTGATAGTATGCATAAATGTTTTCAATTAGCCTTGAGAGTTGAGGAGAAGGCTAGATGGAGGAATGATTTCCAACAAAGAGGTAGAGGCAATAGAGGATTCAAAGGTAGGGGTAACTTTGGAAGAGGTCAAAGCCAAATTAGGCCAGAAGAAACTCAATCTAAAAACAAAAAAGGAGGCAATCAGCATAGAGGATCATTTCAGAGGTGAGGATATGGAGGAAGAGGCCCTTCAAGAGGTAGGTTTCATTCACAAGGTAGGACTAACTATGTCTTCACTGATAGATGCTAAAACTGCAACCAAGTTGGTCATACTATGGGAAGATGTCTTGAGAAAGCCACCACCTCATCAATGGTATAAAGAAGGAATCAGTTAGTGCAAGAAGATGACACCCAAAGTGTCACCTCGCCAATCTCCAAGGAAGGGCTAGTACTGGATGGAAAAAATCTAATGTTGAGAAGGACTTTATTAAAATTTCCTAGCATTGAAAAGCCACCTCAGAGGAAGAGCTTGTTTAAAACTACTTGATGAGCCTATAAAATGTCATATTTATATTCCTTTTCTATAACACTTTAACCTATGTTTAAAATATCTTTCCAAGTCATTTTCATACATTACCTTGATTTATGAAGCATTAACTATGATTAATGATTTATTGATTAGCATTTGTATGTCTAGCTAGTTAATGCTAAATTGTGATCGAATACTATGATAAATGGTTATTATTAAAAGATAAGAATTTTGAGATGATTAACATATTTTTTGTGAGATATTTGAGTTGTTCATGTAGCTGGAAAGAAGGAGAATCAAGTTGACACTTGTCAATATTTAATAGTTGCTGGAAATGCAGAAAAAGTCAATAGGCAGTTTAAGTAAAATGAGAATATCTCTCACGTTTCTTAATGAAATCCAGATTTGATTAATTATTTGGAAAGATAAAAATGAGAATTAAAAACCCTTTTTATATTTTTAGTCAACTCACAGTACTTAATGAGACACATGCATTTTAAGTTAACTACAGAAAAAGTGGCAACAGAAAAGACAACAAAAAAAGTCAAAAACCTAGTTTCAGTAAAACAGGTTTATCTCACTCAATTCGTAATGAAATATAGATTTTATTAATGATTAGGAAAGAAGAAAAGGAGGAGAAATTTTTTTTAAAACCATTTGAGTTAATTAAGAACATTTAATGGGAAACAGTCATCTGAAGTTCACTGAGTAAAAGGTGGCGAGTTTGAAGGCAACAATTAAGGAATGACTTCTAGTTTGATTTGAACTCTTCCACCTCTTGTTTATCTCATGGATATGAAGTTATTGAAGTAAAAAAATAGTGGAGTAACTTATGGGAACAATAATTTATGATTTCTAAATAATTATGGCATGTATTTATGCATATGTTCAGCCATTTGTGTATTTTTATGTTGTAAGACTTTGAAGTGGATTAGAACACTCTCAACACATTTTAGCTTATTATTTAAATTAGTTTGTTGGGGAATAAGTCATCTCCTTGATTTTGTGGGAGAAATGAAATTTTTCACAAGTTGTTGAGTTTATAATTAATCCAACTCTTAAGCCTTGTGTATATATGAGCTCTTGCTTAAGTTGAGGGGATGATTAGATGATTAGGGAGTATCTAGTTTGTGCTAAGTCTTGTTAGTAGTGTCTTTGTTTAATCAGCAAGTTTGATATCAGTTGATGTAATCATTTTGATTTACAATAAGAATATGATTTTAGAAATTGAGCTTGTACATTGAATATTGAATACTTGTAGCTAAGATTGTAGCCTCTCAAGAAAAGGCCACTTGAGATGCTATGACTCTATAATTGCTTAGAGTAGTTTAGATTATAGTTTAGATGCTTAGTGATATGTAATGTGTTGTTTGAGATTATTTGTCTTGATATAATATTGAGTTATGTAGTTGTGTACCATTTGCAGCCACTATTGTAGCAATTTACAAAGTTTCCTGCAGCTATTACTATGTAGTTTCCTGCAGCCATTACTGTGTAGTTCGATTCATTTCCAGAATTGTTATATTATAAGTTTTGCAATGATAGAATAACTCAAAGAATCCCATAGTGCATATACTTTATAGATTCATTTCAAGTATACATCCTTAGGTTGATAATTTAAATGTTCCTTCATGTTAAGGAGGATAGCTTCTTGGTAGGCTATCCAATCCCTGAGTCATGGTAATTGCCTAGTTTTTTATCCCTTATTAAAGCCTAACATTTTTGGCACCGCTGCCAGGGATGAATCAAGCTATGAGAGTCTCTGAGTTTTATAGCTCTTTGTCATTTTTCTAGAATTGTAGTTTCCATTAAAAGCACTCACAAGAAGCAGCAAAATATGGATTTTAGATCCATGAAGAATAACAACCAAGAGCCAATGTCATTTGCAGCAAGTTTGGAAATCAATGAAGACATGTTCTCTAGTATCATAGAGGAATTGTGTTCACATATTGATGACAAGTTTCTGATTTATGAGGAGAAAAATAAATACAACCTTGTTTTGCAAAATGAAGAAATCACCATACACAAGGTTGCTGCTCAAGATGAATGTGATGTCAAATCAGAACTCCTACTTCAAGAAGAGAGCTGCAATAAAGTGAAAATCAATCCTCTCATGTAGAAAAGTAAAGAAGATATTGACGAAGACCAGTTTTGGGATTATTTAGAGGATTTTTGTTTAGCCTTAGATGCTAAACTAGCATCTTTTTTAGTGAAAAACTTTGAGCATCATGAAGTGGGTGCAAATTTTTTTGTACTATTATTAAATTAGTCACACAAATTGGTCTTTAGAAGTCAAACAAAGGATAATGAAGCAGCTCATCAACACAAAGACAATAAGGAGGGTTCAAGATTTTTTCTTTCATGGGGATGTCCTATTATACATCTATCTCAAGTGGAGGTGAACAGAGAATAAAAATTTATGGTTGCAGCAAAGAAAGAAGTTACAGCTAAAGATGAAGCTAAATATGAAGCTACACCTAAAGGAGAACTATTTTAGCTTACTTGTGCACTTTAATACAACATGATGTAGCATCAAGTAATAAGTAAGTTTGTTAATGTATTTCCAAAAGTGTTGATGTTTATTAAGTTTTTACTGATGTTGCAACTATTTCTAATTGCTCATAAAAATGTGAAGCATTGGAAGTTGTTGAGAAAAGGAAGATACTTCAAAGAACTAGTTAATTGTTTTGTTTAAGAAAGCCTTTTTTGTTGGTTAGTGTAGGCTAGGATAGGTTAGGGTAGGTTTTTCATTCAATAAGTGTTCCACACAATCTCTTAGATGTTTCCTAGTTCTTGTTGTCTAATCGACTATTTTAGAGGTCACAGTTGGTTGGTTTCTCAAACTTCAAGTCACTTTTCAAGGTTGTGCATGAGTCAAGTCTTTAATTTCAGAAGAGAGTCTTTGCATATGTTGTCAAAAAAATTCATTAGGTAGTTAGGTCTTCATGATGTCAAGAATGTCTATTCAATGGTGTTGTCTAGTTGGTCTAATCAGATTTTATTTAATGGACAATGGACATCCAAAGTTGTATTATAAGTCATTAAATGGACAGAGTTATTATGCAAGTTGCATGCAACAACTGTTGTCTTCTTTAATAGTCATCTTGCAGCCACTATGTGTCATTCATCCTGTAGTCATCTTCTAGCCACTGTGACTAAGTAGCCATCCTGTAGCCACTGTTGTATGGCTAAGAGATTATCCTTTAGCAACTACTATGTGACTGAGAAATCATCCTGTAGTCACTTCTATGTGATTGAACAGTCATTCTGCAGCCACTGTTGTGTGACTGAACAATCATCCTACAACAACTACTATGTGATTCAAAAGATAACTTGCACCAAGTATGAGGACATCTACAACTACTGATGTTAAATATGCAACTCTCTTGGAGGGACCTGAATGTTCAGCAATGAAGGGACCTGTACTTTCAGTTGTTTTCAAAGTGTGAAGCTTCTCACAACAACATAAATGGTACTACATTTATGATTTCTATTTATTTATAATATTTATCATTTTTAGTAGTTAATTATCTATGCATTGCACTTTGTTTTTCAATTGTCATTATTGTAATTATATGCTTCATAACTAATTTATTTCGCTACCCTCATACATACATTGTCATTTGAGGACAAATAACCTTTGAGCTGGCGGGAATACGTGAATACCTTGTGTTGTTTTCATAGACCATAGGAGGATGACCTTGCCTACACATTTTTATACTACCTCCTATATTCATGGTGATTTTGTTTCATTCATCTATTGACTTTAGTTTTCCATTGTTTCCTCAAAATGACAAAAGCTAAATGCAAGATTGAAAGTGACAAAGGATAGAAGTGTTTGGGGGTAGCTATGAAAATAGGAGAATGATAAAGTAAAGAGAAATAAAAATGGAATTTCTTATGAAGAGATTAAAAAGGGAAGAAAGTATAAAATTGTGAAGTGTTGGAGATGACATAAAGAAATGTTAAGAAGACATAAAGAGGCAATTTCACAAGATTTCATTCTAATAGCTTTCATGTCTAACCAATACATATCCCCTGCTTGAGGACAAGTAGGATTTCAGTTGGGGGCAATGATGAGCCTATAAAATGTCATATTTATATTCCTTGTCTATAAAAATTTAACCTATGTTTACAATATCTTTCCAAGTCATTTCCATACATTACCTTGATTTATGAAGCATTAACTATGATTAATGATTTATTGATTAGCATTTGTATGTCTAGCTAGTTAATGATAAAGTGTGATCAAATACTATGATAAATGGTTATTATTAAATAAAAAGTATTTTGAGATGATTAAAATATTGTTTGTAATATATTTGAGTCGTTCATGCAGCTAGAAAGAAGGAGAATCAATTTGACACTTGGCAATATTTAGCAGTTGTTGGAAATGCAGAAAAAGTCAACAGATAGTTTCAGTAAAATGAACATATCTCTCATGTTTCTTAATGAAATCCAGATTTTAATAATCATTTGGAAAGATAAAAATGAGAAGTAAAAACCATTTTATATTTTAAGTTAAATCGTAGTAGTTAAGGAGATACATGCATTTTAATTTGACTCCAGAAAAAGTGGCAACAGAAAAGACAGCAGAAAAAAGTCAAAAACCCATTTTCAGTAAAATAGGCATATCTCACTCAATTCGTAATGAAATCTGGATTTTCTTAATTATTAGGAAAGAATAAAAGGAGGATAAAAAACCCATTTAACCGTTTGAGTTAATTTAGAACATTTAATGGGAAACACTCATCTGAAGTTGACTAAGTAAAAGATGGCGAGTTTGAAGGCAGTAGTTAAGGAATGACTTCTAGTTTGATTTGAACTCTTCCACCTCTTGTTTATCTCATGGATATGAAGTTATTGAAGTCAAAAAATAGTGAAGTAACTTATGGGAACAATAATTTATGATTCCTAAATAATTATGGCATGTATTTATGCATATTTTCAGCCATATGTGTATTTTCATGTTGTAAGACTTTGAAGTGGATTAGAACACTCTCAACTCATTTTAGCTTATTATTTAAATTAGTTTGTTGGGGAATAAGTAATCTGCTTGATGTTGTGGGAGAAATGACATTTTTCACAATTTTTTGAGTTTCTAATTAATCTAACTCTCAAGTCTCATGTATATGCGAGCTCTTGCTTGAGTTGAGGGGATGATTAGGGAGTATCTAGTTTGTGCTAAGTCTTAATAGTAGTGTCTTTATTTAATCAGAAATTTTGATATCAGTTGATGTAATAATTTTCATTTGCAATAGGAATATGATTTCAAAAATTGAGCTTGTACACTGAATATTGAATACTTGTAGCTAAGATTGTAGCCTCTTAAGAGACGGCCACTTGAGATGCTATGACTCTATAATTGCTTAGAGTAGTTTAGATTATAGTTTAGATGCTTAGTGATCAATAATGTGTTTTTTGAGATTAGTTGTCTTGATATGATATTGAGTTCTATAGTTGTGTACCATCTGCAGCCACTATTGTAGCAATTTATAGAGTTTCTTGCAGCCATTACTATGCAAATTCCTGCAGCCATTATTGTGCAGTTAGATTCATTTCCAGCATTGTTATATTATAAGTTTTGCAATGATAGAATAACTCAAAGAATCCCATAGTGCATATACTTTTCAAATTAATTTCAAGTATACGTCCTCGGGTTGATAATTTAAATGTGCCTTCATGTTAAGGAGGATAGATGCTTGGTAGGATGTGTAATCCCTGAGTCATGGTAATTGCCTAGTTTTTGATCCCTTAATGAAGCACAACACTACTTGTAGGTCACATGGGAAGATCTGCAAGGTGATAGTTGACTCTAGTTCCACAAAGAACATAGTGTCAACAAAGATGGTGGAAAAAATAAAGCTTAGGAGGATACCACACACTACTCCCTACAAAGTGTCATGGTTACACAAGGGTCAACAGATAGTGGTGGATGAACAAAATTTCATAGAGTTTGAAATAGGGGCTCGTACAAAGACAAGGTTTTATGTGACATATTCCCTATGGATGCATGCCATCTCCTTGTCGGACGTCGATGGAAATATGATGTGAAGGCCATTCATGATGGGGAAAAGAACAACTATGTGATTACTAAACAAGGGAAGAAGTTTCAAATGGATCCTTTGCAAGAACCAAATCAAAAGAAGCATGTAGAGACTAGTGTGATACTCTTGAGTGGAAAGGAGTTCCTTAAGATCATGAATAAGGAAAGAGGGGTTTTTTTTGTAGTAATAGTGAAACAAAAAGAAGAGACTAAGGAGAAAGTCAATATGCCACAAGAGGTATAATCATTGTTGGAGAAGTACAATGAAATAGTGGATAATGGATTGCACAGTGAATTTCCACCTATGAGGGATGTGAGTCATCAAATAGACCTAATACCAGGAGTTAATATACCTAACAAGGCATCATATAAAATGACTCCAAGTCAGAATGCTGAGATAGCTAAACAATTTCAAGATTTGCTAGAGAAAGGGCTTATAAGGAAGATTTTAAGTCCTTGTGTCTTCCCAACTATCCTTGCACCTAAGAAGGATAAAAAATGGACCTGATGTGTACCGAATCTAGGGCTATTAACAATATTACAATCAGATACAAATTTTCCATGCACCGGATTGAGGATTTGTTGGACAATTTGGGGGGTTATTACTATTTCTCCAAGGTGGATTTCAAGTCAGGATACCAACAAATTAGAGTTAGTCCTAGTGATGAGTGGAAGAAAACCTTCAAGGAAAATGAAGGGCTATATGAGTGGCTTGTAATTCCCTTTGGCTTGTCAAATGCACCTAGCACATTTATGAGGCTCATGAATGAAGTGGTAACAGACTTTATAGGTAAATTTTTAATTGTTTAAGTAGATGACATTTTGATCTTTAGTAGGTCTAAGGAGAACATGAAGCACTTGGAGATAGTTTTGAGGAGGATACGCCAAGAGAAGTTGATAATCAATCAAGAAAAATGTGATTTTTTCAAAACTGAATTAATATACCTTCGATTTGTTGTTGCTAATGGATGTATGAAGATGGATCTTGATAAGGTCAAGTATATATTAGAATGGCCAACACCTAGGTCCATAGGAGATGTTAGAATTTTTCATGGACTAGCCTCTTACTACAAATTTTTTTTGAGAAAATTTATCCATGTATGTGCACCAATACTAAACACTATTAAAGGAGGAATCAAATGTCAGTTCAAGTGGATAGAAGCAGAAGATAAAGGATTTGAAATGTTGAAGAAAAGGATAGAATAACTACCTACTCTTAGGTTCCCTAACTTCAATCAGTTATTTTTGGTGGAGTGTTATGCTAGTAAACTAGCCACTGGGGTAGTGTTGAGTCAAGAGGGACATCCTATGGCATTATTCTCAGAGAATTTGAATGAAGACAAGAAAAAGTACTCGACCTTTGATTTGGAGTTGTATGCAATGGTTGAAGAACTCAAAAAGTTGAGACATTATCTCCTACCAAGGGAATTTGTGGTCTATATAGATAATCATGCCCTTATCTTCTTGAATGGGCAAGAGAAGTTGAACCAAAGGCACCTAAAATGGGTAGAAGTTTTGCAAGCATATAATTTTGTAATAAAAAACAAAAAAGGTGTTAGCAACAAAGTTCTAGATGCTCTACGTATGAGAGTGTTGACTATTCAGGAGATACAATTGTAGAGTGTAGGGATGAGTGATCTTAAAGACCTCTACAAAGAAGAAAAATATTTCAAGGATGTTTATGAAGCACGTGAGAAGTTCCAACAGGGTTTTAAAGTAGATTTTAATAATTACATGTTGTAGGAAGGACTATTATTCAAAGGACGCTTGTTGTGTATACCTCAATTCTCAATGAGGGAAAACATAGTCAAGGAAAAACACCAAGGAAGCTTGGGAGGACACTTTGGAGTGGACAAGACACTTGAGAAAGTGAATAGGCATTACCATTGGCCTGAACTATAGTCAGATATCATAAATTTTGTGGAGCAATGTCAGATATGTCAGAGAGCCAAAGGACAAAGTAGCAACACTGGATTGTATCAGCCTCTATCCATACCTCAAATACCTTAGAAGTGCTTGAGTATGGACTTTATTTTAGG
This sequence comes from Thuja plicata, assembly GCA_018584345.1. Taxonomy (NCBI): domain Eukaryota; kingdom Viridiplantae; phylum Streptophyta; class Pinopsida; order Cupressales; family Cupressaceae; genus Thuja; species Thuja plicata. The sequence continues at coordinate 2,721,701 of MU225705.1, forward strand.
ACTTCCTAAGACACCAAGAGGACATGACAATGTGTTTGTAGTGGTGGATAGGTTTACCAAGATGGCACACTTCATTCCTTGCAGACAGACCAATGATGTTTCACACATTGTAGGTCTATTCTTCAGAGACATAGTGAGAATCGATGGATTTCCACTAAACATAGTAAGTGATAGGGACAGTAAGTTTGTGGGCCACTTTTTGAGGACCCTTTGGAAAATTTTGGGAACAAACTTATCTTTCTCTTCATCCTATCACCCTGAGTCAAATGGGAAAATTGAGGTAGTAAATATGTCTTTAGGTAACCTATTAAGATGCTTGACTAAGCAGCATGGATCGTCATGGGATCACATTATAGGCCAGGCAGAGTATGCATATAATGAATCCATTAATAGGAGCACTGGTAAGAGCTCATTTGAGATAGTTTATGGGGCTAATACAAGAGGGATACTAGATTTGAGGCATCTCAGTTTACATGATAGGAGTGCACAAGGATAATCCTTTGTAGATCAGATGAAAGAGATACATGACCAAATTAAGAAGACTTTACAATAGCAAGTTAACAAGTATAAGACCAAGGAAGATAAGACAAGGAGGGATTTACAATGTAAGGTCGAAGATTTGGTACTTGCCTACCTTAGGAAGGAGAGATTGCCTAAAGTTAAGCCAACCAAGCTATTGATGAAGAAGATAGGACCATTAAAGATATTGCATAAGTATGGTAAGAATACATATGAGGTAGAGTTACCTCCTGATTTGGGCATCTCACCCATTTTCAATGTGTATGATGTATATCCCTATAAGGGTGTACCCTCAAACACTGGTCAAAAAACTCTTTTAGACTTGGGAGAAGAAGATTAGGTCAGATATTTGCCTACTCCTCAACCTTTGTAGTTGGATAGTGTATTGGACTCCAAAATGATAAAGAAGACCAAGAAAGGTACTAAAAAGGAGTATATTGTGAAATGGAAAGGGCTACCTGATTTTCAATCCACATGGATGACTAAAGTAGGCATAGTGAAGCATGGAGTCACCTTTAAATACCTCCTAACTCAAGGGACTTGAGTTCTTTTTCCCAAGGCAGTATGGTGCAGAGAACCTCCCATTTTGGATTGAAGTTTGGTTAGTTGGTGATTAGGACTTTTTAGGGGTCTTTGATATTTTTTTAATAAGATCCATAAGTTTTGGATACAAGCTTTTTCATTTATGTTTGTAAGAGCACAAGTTGATCCTAGGTACAAATGTTGTCACAATGGTCTAAAATTGTAAAAGTTGCTAATTTTGAGCAAGTAGGGGATATGGTCTCGTCTAAGGTCCTAAGTTTCCTAAATAGGTTCCTAGGATGGGTCAAAGAACATCGAGTTGACCAAATTTGTCAAAGAGAAAGAAATGCTCAAAAGTTGCTCAAGCACCTTTTGCAACTTTTGCAAAAAATTTCTCAATGAATAAATGGATGGTTGTAACCACCCATGCTCGGGTATTTCAGCATGGAATGAATATTTTGGAAGGTTAATGGATTTTTAGTTACAACCCACACATGTGAGCATTCTGTATGGATCATTCTCTGAGTTTTACTTGTATTTACAGTGTTTATGCAACCTTGTACAACTATGTACGGATTGGATTGAGAAATATGACTCCATGCGAGTGTAGAGTTTTTTTTATATTTCTTTTTCATATACAATTTTGTTTTCATGTTAACGTGTAAAGTTACACTTAGATTTAGGTGACTGTGTCTACAATTTCCATTTGCAAAGTTGCACGAAAAAAAATGGCTCTAACCTAAGCATCCAAGGTTGACAATGAATCAAACCTTTTGGAATGATAGGTTATGGTTTGTAAATAATGTTTTTTTTTTCCTTTTTTTTCTTTCAACTTAACTCCTAGGTTTGGAGATGCCCTAGGCTGATTGCTTGGAGTAGGTTAGCTAGGATAGGGCAGAGATTGAATTGAAATAGCACACACATGATCTTTTATGGACATATTAGTGGAATGTGTGGAAGCCCTATAGTCTCTCCTTGAAGGATCAAAAGGTTTCAGAAGTTGTTGTGACGTTTGAAGGCCAATTGGATACATTTTGTAGTGATTGGTCTAGAGGCCTAAAAGATAGCCTAGAAACTAGCGTATGGAAGAAATTAGGGTTGTGGGTGTCTTGAAGATCTATAGCTCTAGATTATAGAAGGGCTAGGTGATAGATTTTAGAATCATATATTCTTCCATAGGGTTGTGTGGAATAATTTGCAGAGTTTAGTCAAAAATAGTGAAAATAGACCTAATACAATTAGGCCTATCTTTGAGTAGTGATAACAAAGAGATGGTTATAGTCACCAAAAGTGTTTGAAACCCCTAGAATGTCCATGTAAGGTCCTTTGAACATAATATAGAGCCAAAGAGGTGTTCAGGAATATCTTAGGAAAGGGTTTAGGGTTCTAGAGGGAAATGTAGTGAGAAAACAAGGTAAATGGAGGACTAGTTGGACTAGTTGGAGTTGATTGTGCTTTGTTTCTTCATCACCTCAGCTATACCTAGGAGCCAAGTTGAATTCAGGGTCTAGGAGGCCAATCTTTTTTAAGGAGAAATAGGTGTTGAAAACCATTGGATGGTTTAAAGAAGTTTATTAACAACTTGTAGAAGGGTAATGGTGCAGGAGCACCCTAAGGTCTTTGAAAGATCTTTTTGGTCATTTTGGCTTGTAGGTTGGTTTGGAAAACCAATCATTAATAAGGACTATGTTATAAAGGCTCAAGTGTGTTTAAGGTGTGATTAGAGTCAGTAGTGATTAGGGTTTTCTAGTGATGAGGTCAAATTGTATCTAGGGGTCTATACCCTTAGAAGTCAACCAAAAGGTCAAAGGGTTGACAAAAACTACAAAATGGAGTGGAAATCAAGGTTTTCATGTTTTTAAGTGTATTAAGGTCATTTTATATGTTTTAGGACCAAGTTGGGCTATTAGAAGCAACAAGTTGTCATTTTGGCAAAAGATGTAAAAGTTGTCATGACAACTTTTACATCTTTGTAAAGTTATCATGACAACATTTCCTATTTTTTAGAAAAGGGCTTTAATGGTGCCCAAATCTCGACATGAGGGTCTAGAAATGTGAGGGTAAGGTATATAAGGTGGGAAAAATTGTAATCTAGGAGTTATTTTCCATTGTGTATGGACTGTGTGTTGAGAAGTAAGGATTTGCACTGTCTTTTGTAGACAGAGCCATCATCCAATACTTTAATGGATTGAATTAATCCATTCAGAGTGTTTTGTGGTTTTATGTGATTAGTCTCTATAGCATTTATTTGATCATTTAATCTCACTGGTTAACATTTTGTAAATTATTAAGGTTTTATTGTTTCACTATCCAGTTTTGGACCAGTCATCTAAATAATGGCGTTCCTTGGAGTTCCCGTGGTCAAAATTCTTATGACCACTAGGAATTAAGTAAATCCTTGTATATACATTATAAATATGGTGTGTGTGTGTGTGTGTGTGTGTGTGTGTGTGTGTGTGTGTGTGTGTGTGTGTGCGCGTGCATGTGCAGGGAAGACATGAGAACATTTAGGCCCTAGGCGAGTATTGGTTATTTTGGCTAGGGGAACTAAACAGAATAGAGGCAATAAAGATTGCTTGGTCATTTGTGTGTTCCAATAATTGGTAGAGGAGTGTAGGAGCATGTATAATAGACCTGTTGATGAAATGAGAAGAGCAGAGGAGGTTGTCAGTGCATTTAATGAAATCTAAGAAACCAAACTAGTGTACGTGCCTTAGAAACCCTTAATTTTAGGGGTTTGGTTAAAGTCCACTATACAGAAAAGGTGGGGAACTAGGACATAGTAAATTTTTAAGCCTAGATAAAACCCACAAGGAATATGTAAAAATTTCTCAAGGGTGTGAAAGGATTTTGAGAGGAAATCTACTTTCATTGTTTAGGAGGGATAATTAGGCCTAAAAGGCTACAAGGTCTAGAACACTAGAAATATTGAACCTGATTGCAACTAGGGTGAAATATCCACAAGACTAGATCTAGGGGAGTTTAAAGATCCTTGAAGAAGGTCACTAATCCAATCCAAAAGGAGATAGGAGATATCAGAAAGTAGGTGACCAAGACAAGCCATGGCTGAGAAGGGCTATGGAGAAGGGCCTAGTGTGAACTTGAACTTGTTGGAGAGAGCCTAGTGATTTAGAGGAACATATAGGAATCCTCTAGTTAGGGTGGTGATATGAACCCTAAGAAAGACCAAGAGAAGGTGTAGCAGTGAGAAAGAAATCTCTAGGAGTGGGAGCTCCCATCAAATTGGTATTAGATCCATTGAAAGTCTTGGGAGTTGATTGGTGTATCTCAGAGAGGAGTAAATCCATAGGGGATAACATCACGGTGACTAATGCTGAATTTAAAAGGGACTTGCCAAAGTAGAAAGACAAGAATAGGCTTCTTGAAGAAGCAATGGAGGAAATGAAGATAAATATGGTAGAGGTTGTAGAAATAGCGAACAAGATGAAGGAGCAGATGAGTGAAGATAAATAGAAGGGAAAGAAACCAGTAGATGAGGAGATAGAACTAGAGCCTGACCTTCCTCTACTCAAGGAACCATTTCTCAAGGCACTCAAAGCATTGAGTGGAAAGGCTCTAGAAGGCATTCCAGTGTTGTCTAGTAAGATGGATGTAGAGATGGTTATGGAATGGATTGAAGGAATAAAGAACCAGTTCAAATGTGATGGAATCACAGAAGCATAGAAGGTAAAGATAGCCAAGTCTAAGCTAAGAGCGGAAGCACTCAGATGGTGGAAGTTTCTACAAGAAGAAAGGGAACAAGAGGGCAAGAAGCCCATGTAGTAAATTGGAAATCAATGATGGGAAAAGTAAAGGAGAACTACCTTTCGGAAGACTATGACATTCAAATACACAACAAGAGGCAGAAAATTAAGCAAAAGGACCTAGATGTGCCATCATATATCTAAGAATTTCATAAGCTTTGTCTTAGATCAAGAATACATGAGACATACAGCATCATGGTTGCTCGGTACCTTAATGGACTAAGGTTGAATATACAAGAAGAACTTGGTCTCTTTACCCTAACCTCCATTCATAGTTGTTTCCAAATGGCCTTGAAAGTGGAAGAGAAACTCAAAAAGAAACATGAATCTAACATTAGAGGAAGAGGAAGGGGTAGAGACAATAGAGGTGGTCATAAAGGAGGTTCAAGTGGAAGAGGAAATGATAGTAGGAGCCAAGGTGACTCTAGATATACAAAGCAAGGACATGAGTCAAGAAATAGATGTGGATACAATAGAGGAAGGGGTTCTTATAATAGTGGAAGAGGAAGATCAGGGGGTTTTGGAAGAATTTCTCACTTTTACTCCATGATATGCTACAATTGTGGACAATCGGGGCACCCTGCATACAAATGCCCTGAAAAACATTCATCTTCACAAGGAGAGAAAAATATGTCCTATGTCCAAGAAGAGGAATGTTCTAAAAAATTAGAGGTGAGTCTAGATTAAGAGAAGGGAAAACATCTCATGTTGAGAATAATCTTGATCAAGACACTCACCAAAGATGAACATAAGCAAAGAAGGGCTCTTTTTAGATTCAAGTGCAAGATATTGGGGAAAGTGTGCAAAGTTATCATTGACTCAGGGTCTATAGATAATGTTATATATGAGGAGGTAGTAGAGAAGTTAAAACTCACAAATATTCCACATGTGTGTTCCTATAAAGTTACTTGGTTAAAAAAGGGGCAAAACATCTTGGTAAATGAGAAAGTGTGGGCAAAATTCACCATTCGCAAGTATCAAGATAAGATACTTTGTGATGTGTTTCCAATGCATGCATGCCATTTGTCGCATGGTAGACCATGGAAATATGATAGGGAAGCTGTCCATAATGGGAAAGAGAACACATACTCCTTAAAGAAAAATGGGGAAACTTTCAAAATTCAGTCTTTGATAGAGGAAGATATAGTGTAGAAGACCAAATCCAGTACATTGTTGATGAGTGGAAAGGAGTTCCTAAGGGACATGAAAGAGGAAGGAGTTGGCTATGGAATACTATTAAAGCCAAAGGAGGAGACTCATAAGAAAGAACCTATGCCAAAGGAAGTGAAACAACTGTTGGATCAGTTTAAGGATATAATATGTGAGGGTACACCAGCTACACTACCACCAAAGAGGGAGATAAGTCATCATATTGACTTCGTACTAGGAGAATCTTTGCAAAACAATGTTGTATATACAATGACACCAGAGAAAAAAAAGGAGATAGCCAAGCAAGTATAACAACTTTTGGACCAAGGGTTGAATAGAAAAACCATAAGCCTATGTGCTTTCCCAGTGGTGTTGGATCCTAAGAAGGGAGGTAAGTGGAGGTTGTGTACTAATTTTAGGGCAATTTATAGGATAAATATTAGATATAGATTTTCTATTCCTATGATAGAAGATTTAATGAATTGTTTGGGGGGTGCTAAGTACTTCTCTAAAATTGATTTTAAAAGTGGTTACTACCAAATTAGGATGAAGGAAGGTGATGAGTGGAAGTCAGCCTTTAAGACTATAGAGGGGCTATATGAATGGTTAGTTATTCCCTTTGGGCTTACCAATGCATCTAGCACCTTTATGAGGGTGATGAATGAGGTCTTGAAAGACTACATAGGTGCATTTGTAGTTGTCTATCTAGATGAAATCCTCATTTTTAGAAATAAAAAGGAGGACCATATGAGACACTTGGAGTTATTATTGAAGAATTTTTAGGAAGATAATCTCACCATCAATCTTGAAAAGAGTGAGTTCATGAAGGAAGAACTAGTCTACCTAGGATTTATAGTTTCCCAAGGTGACTTGAAAATAGATAAGGAAAAATTAGAGGCCATATTGAATTGGCCTACTCCTAAGACAAGGACTGAATTTAGGAGATTCCATGGGTTAGCTCAATTCTATAGGAATTTTATTAGGAGATTGAGTGAAATATGTGCTCCATTCCTAGAGACCATTAAAGGAGGGTTGAAAACCAAATTTGTATGGACCAAGGAAGCTAATGAGGGGTTTGAAAGGTTGAAAAGAGAAGTATCCACTCAACCTATATTTTTGTTACCAAGTTTTGGAAAGCCTTTCATACTAGAGTGTGATGCAAGCAGCATAGCAGTGGGGGTTGTCTTAAGTCAAGAAGGCAGGCCTGTAGCATTCTTCAGTGAGAGATTGAATGAGGAAAAGTCTAGGTACTCTTCCTATGACTTGGAGCCATATGCTCTTGTAAAATCCCTAAATAAATGGAGGAATTATTTATTTCCTAAAGAGTTTTTTGTCTTTACAGATAACCAAGCATTGAGTTATATGAACCCTCAAGACAAGCTTAGCTTGAGACACATCAAATGGATGGAGTTTTTGTAGTCATACACCTTCATTATTAAGAATAAGATGGGGGTAAAAAATAAAGTTGTTGATTCCCTTAGTAGAAGGATGATTACAACACAAGATATTCAATTATAGAGTATAGGGGTAGAAGGGTTTAAGGACCTTTACGAAGGAGATGCAAACTTCTCAATGACCTACAAGGTGTGCAAAGACTTTGAGAATCACTTTCACAGTGAGTATGCAAACTACACTCTTCAAAATGGATTATTGTTCAAAGAGAAATAGTTATGTGTTCCAAGGGGATCCATGAGGGAGAACCTCATCCAAGAAAAGCATAATAGGGGTTTAAGTGGATACTTTTGATTGAACAATACTTTGGACCTAGTGGAGAGGTTCTATTGGTGGCCGAAAATGTAGAGAGATATAAGGAGGTACATAGAGTAGTGTGGAGTGTGTCAAAAAGAAAAAGGAACTTCATCAAATGCAGGCTTATATCAGCCATTTCCCATCCCAAGTAGACCATGGGATTGCATAAGTATGGATGTTATTATAGGACTACCTAGGACACCTACTAGTTTAGACAATGTGTTTGTGGTAGTAGAGAGATTTAGAAAAATGATTCATTTTGTTGCATGCAAGAAAACACATGATGTTAGTCATATTGCCCATTTGTTCTTTAAATAGATAGTGAGGATACATAGCTTTCCAACAAGCATAGTTGCAAATGGAGATGTGAGGTTTATGGGACATTTCTGGAAGACACTTTGGAGAAGGCTAGGAACCAACTTGTCACATAGCTGAACTTATCATCCTCAAATGGATGGCTAGATAGATGTGATCAATAGGGTACTTGGTAATTTGTTTATATTTTTGACAAAAGGTTATGGAAAAAGTTGGGAGAAAGTGATAGAACAGGAAAAATTTACCTACAATGAGAGCAAAAATTAGACCATGGGTAAGAGCCCATTTGAGATTGTTTATGGGTTACACCCAAGGGGTGTACTTGAGTTGAGAGATCTAAAAGGTTATGAATGCATTAGTTGTCATGCTAATGATTTCTCTCAGTCAATGACAGAAGTACATGAACAGGTTAGAAATACATTAATGGAGGCCAATCAGCAATTAAAAGCCAAGAGAGATGAGCGAAGAAGAGATATGAAATTTGAAGTAGGTGATCTAGTAATTGTATTTTTCAACAAGGCTAGGCTATAAAAGGGGATACCTAGTAAGTTTCAGATGAAAAGTATTGAGCCTTGCAAGGTGTTGGCCAAGTATGGACCCAATGCCTATAAGGTGGAACTACCCAAGGAGATGTCAATTTCTCCAATCTTCAATTTGAAGGATTTGATAAAGTATAAAGGGAAAAAAATGGATGAAGAGAAATACATTACTGAGGTGAACAAGGATGTGTGGGAGTTAAGTAATCTAGATCAGATCAAACCACAAGTTGAAAGGATACTGGATTCAAAAGTTAAAAAGAAGACCAGGCATAAGATCTATATGGAATATCTAGCAAAGTGGAGGTAGAAACCAGAGTCTAAAGCCACTTGAATAGCTGAAAGTGACTTATAGAGACATGGAATCAGTGAGGAGTTCCTCACATCATAGGTACCCTAACTTGTTTGTTGCAAGGGGAGAATGGTGAAGGAGCACCCTAAGGTCTTTGAAAGATCTTTTTGTTCATTTTGGATTATAGGTTGGTTTGGCCAACCAAAATTTACTAAGTACTATGTTGTAAAGTCCCAAGTGTGTTTTAGTTTTGATTATAGTCAGTAGTGATGAGGTCAAATTGTATCTAGGGGTCTATACCCTTAGAAGTAAACCAAAAGGTCCAAGGGTTGATAAAAACTCCAAAATAGAGTGGAAATCAAGGTTTTGATGATTTTAAGTGTTTCAAGGTCATTTTATATGTTTTAGGACCAAGTTGGGCCATTAGAAGCAACAATTTGTCATTTTAGCAAAAGATGTAAAAGTTGTCATGACAACTTCTGCGAATTTGCAAAGTTGTCATGATAACATTTCCTAGTTTTTAGGAAAGGGCTTTAATGCTTCCCAAATCTCAACATGAGGATCTATAAATGTGAGGGTAAGGTATATAATGTGGTAAAAACCCTAATCCAGGAGTTAGTTTCCATTGTGTATGAACTGTGCATTGAGAAGTAAGGATTTGCACGGTATTTTGGAGACAGAGACATCATCCAATACCTTAATGGATTGAATGTATTTAATTAATGAATTGAGAGTTTTATATGTGTTATGTGATTATTTTTTTTAGTATTGATTTGATTGTTTAATCTCACTGGTTAACACTTTGTAAATTATTTAGGTTTTACTGGTTCACTGTCCAGTTTTGGGCCATTCATGTAAATAATGGCTTTCCTTGGAGTTTTGGTGGTCCAAAGTCTTATGACCAATTTGAATAAAGTAAATAATTTTATATATTGTACATATGGTTTATGGTGTGTGTGTGTGCAGCGAAAACATGAGAACATTCATGCCCTAGGTGAGTACTGGTTATTCTGGCTAGGGGAACTGAACAGAACAGAGGCAATAAAGATTGCTTGGTGATTGGTGTGTGCCAATCATTGGTAGAGGAGAGTAGGGGTATGTAGTAAAGAAATTTTTTATGAAATTATAAGAGAACAAGAGGTTTTCAGTGTAGTTAATAGAAGCCAAGAAGCCAAACCAGTGTACATGCCCTAGAAACCCTTAATTTTAGGGGTTTAGTGAAAGTCCACTATACGGACAAGGTGGGGAGCTAAGTCTTAGTAAATATTTAAGCCTAGGGAAAACCCAAAAGGAATATGTAAATATTTCCCAAGGTTTTGAATTTATTTTGAGAAGAAATCCCATTTTTCAGTGTTTAGGAGGGCTAATTAGGCCTAAAAGGCTACAAGGTCTAAAACACTAGAAATCTTGGACCTGTTTGGAACTAGGGTGAAAGATCCACAAGATTGGATCTAGGGGAGTTGAAATAGTCTTGAAGAAGGTTAGGAATCCAATCCCAAAGGAGATTGGATAGATGGGAAAGTAGGTTACCAAGACAAGCCATGGATGAGAAGGGCTATGGAGAAGGACCTAGTGTGAACTTGAACTTGTTGGAGAGCTCCTACTGATTTCGAGGGACCGATAGGAATCCTCTAGTTAGGGTGGTCATAGGAACCCTAAGAAAGACCAAGATAAGGTCTATTAGAGAGAAATAAAGCTCTAGGAGTGGGAGCTCCCAATCATGTAAACACTAGAACTCTAGACCCTCTATATCACAAGGTTCAAAGATGAACTCAAAAGGAGAAAAGATGCTTAGAAAAGTTCAATCAATGATGAAGAGAAGAGATTCACTAATTTGGTTGAAGAGAATAATATCTTTTCACTCCATCCTTCTATTTCCATGCTATCGATGATAGATGATTCACCCACATTGACTACAAATCTGTGTGAGTCCTAAAAGTTGATCTACATATATGACAATACTAAACTTATTTTGGTGACTTATAAATAATTTCATAATATAATAAATGAGATTCATGTCAGGGAAACATTCAGATTGAGATGCTTAACAAATGGTATCCTCAAGTGGAATGTTACAAATGTTTCTCAAACATGAAAATTTGGATGATATTAGTCACAATTCCATTCTTAAAATTACTAAAAAATTTGATGAGTTGTGCATTATTATACAAAAAGCATCTTTTCTCATGACAAGTTAATTTAGTTGGTGAGGTTTTATGAGGACCGACCAATATAGGTTCCTCCTATTTTGACAATAGAAGGGGACTATGAGTTAGCGAGATTTTCAATCTGGAGGTCAAATTTTTATATTAAAGTCAGTCACACACCAAGATGATATGATAATCTAGGCGTTATAAATGTGGGAGTGTTGAATTCTATGCAACACCAACTTTAGTCCCTTGAGTATTGGATGGTCTAGTTTTTATATATTGTGAAGATTGTGCATGATTTATATTTGAATTATCATATGACACAAGTCAATCAATTTCCTGGGCCTGAAGCCTTGAGAAGACTTGGAACAAACTTACAAATAAAAAGCTCCATTTTTAATTGGAAATGCAATTATTTATTTGACAACATGATACATATATATGTGTACATACATACATTTATTAATTCTTATATCCATCATGGCATAAATATTATTTGTTCTACCTCTCATTATTTTATATGTTGTTTATTTTACAAGACATTTCAATTACAAATAGGAAACTAAAATATAATCTAATTCCAAAAAAACCCCACCTAAATAAAATTTCTCAAAGTGTTTTAAAAATTTAAATCAAGTTCATATTAAAACTGGTTTTATTTGAAAATGAAAACTTAATTAGTGGATAGTCATAGAAGACTGAACAAATTGAAATTTACATTATCTCTTTCATACTTATCTATTTTTCTCTCCATCTTTTTTCTCTGTCTCTCTCCACCTTTAGAAGTGATGTGTAGACCACTTTGTTGGTCTTTTTTAGCACACTAATTTTGTCAACATTTTTTACTTTGGAAAAATATATTCGGATGGTTCTAATGTCAAATTCAGAGGGATATATCTAATTGTGTGGTAGATATTTATTTTTATTTGGGGGTATAAAAACTATGTACTCCATCATTTATTTGTTTGTGTCATATGTGGGGAGTACCCTATTCGATGTAGGTTCTTCCTCTAAAGCTGTAGTAAGCATAACCCTCTTAATTGACTTTATTCATATTTGTTTTGTCTACAAATTGATAAAGGATAGAATTGTATAGAAATTATGGGGTTGCTGATGTAATTGTATAATTGAATGGTTAAATAGCACTTGCAGTGATGTAGGCACCTCCACCTATGCCTATGGTTGAACATGAAACCAATGTATTTTGAGGATTACCAGTACCCATTCCTAATCTTGTCCCAAAGTTACCTACAATTAGAGTTATTGGAATCTTTTGAGGGGATTTTTTTGAAGCTGCAAAAAATACCTTTGCAGTGGCTATGGAAATTGATGGACTTGGAGTTGTACTACTGATTTTTGTGATAACATTTTTCTTCTTCACATTGCCTTGGTCACTTCCACTGTGATCATGTATAGTATCTTCTACCTTTGGCCTCTTGTGAGATATTTCTTACTGTTACACTTGTTCACCACAACTAGTACTAGTACCCACACCATCCCCACCATTGGCAGTAGCACTTGGTTGACCATCATGTTGATTTTTTGGTTGTGATTTAATTTCAATGTCTTGATAGTCTGCATTTGAACCTACAAAAGAAGTAGGTAAAGATATAGCAATATTATATTTCCCTATTGATACAACTCCAATGAAAAGTTTTTTTTTGTTGTTGAAATTTATGCCAACATTGGTGCATGAATGCCTTGTCCTTCGAGCCATAGCCCACTACCTCTGTAACCCATTTTTTCAATTATGGCTACCCCTTTACTATATTTTTCTATCATAGACTCACTCAAAAAAAAATTGCAGAGTCTGCAATAGCTATTGGAGTGGACCTTATGGTGTCTCATCATCACCATCATTATATGAACTATGTACTTCAGTGGGATACTCTTTATTCCACAATTTTCTAAACTCAAAATCATCTTTGATCTCTTTAAAATCTGCACTAGTCTTTGGTTCACCTAGATTCATCCTCATATTCCAAAATTCAATGATTCTTCTCTAATTCTAGCCTACGTATATACAATCTCTACATAGAGATTCTGGAGCATTTTTCAGTACATGGAATATCATCTTTTTTTTTGTAAAAATTGTCATGCCTCCTAATTTATATGCCCTACTTTGTTATTCCCTCTTGGTACAATGCCATAATCTCTATTGACAATTGTTTTATAAGTACTTTTGGCAGCAGTTGTTTCCTCCATCAATTTTTTCACGCCATCCCAAGAATCCCTCTTTTTAATATTTCTACAAATGGGTTACTTTCATGTTCAAATTTACTTGCAGCATTCCTATTTTCCACAAGCCTTTTTTGAATAACTTTGCATTGATCATACTTCTTGTAACTAACAATGTCGAAATAATAAAAATTCAAATTTTTTTTTATGTCACACTAAATTAGTTTTTATCAAATGTGAACCCTCCACTTGAGAATGTTAATGAAGGAAATATGCTCTTCTTTTTCTAACCATAAAAGATTTGATCTGCACTTTACATCTCCCATACATATTCAAATTGAAAAACCCTCTTTTTCACATGTATTGAAGGTTTTGGGGTTGTACTATTGATCCATAAACCTTAGCATAGTAAAGTCTTCCATGAAGAACCAATCCGCCAAATGTTTTTGAGATCCGAGTTGAATGCAATTTCTACAAGACATGGGCAATCTAAAAATTAGAGTATTTGTAATTGTATGATACATTGGTGCCAAAAACAAGTCTACAAAATGGGTCTAGGTCCCTCTTTTATCATGAATCCATATCTTAGATGCCCATTCATATATTGGATCCACTATTATATTGTTATGATCGTTAATCTTATAAACCTAAATCTCAAGCTTGTTGGTCTCAGATGTTCCATGATATTTTGCTAGAAGAAGATGACATAAGTAGGTTGTGAACTTAAATCTCTTAGAGGGACATCTTTTAATCATTACAAATTTATTTTGCATGGATTGAACAATGTTCTCAAAAAAATTATACCTAACTAGTTAAGAAATACAATGGATATTAAATATCATTTGAAGAAGTATTGTACCCACTTTCCTATTACTACCCAATCTGAGGCAAATGTTAGCATGGAAATAGTATTCTGAATTTATGACACAAAAAATATTAACATTATAAGGAGGCTTATCTCAAAAAAATTATACCTAACTAGTTAAGAAATACAATGGATATTAAATATCATTTGAAGAAGGATAGCACCCACTTTACTATTACTGTCCAATCTAAGGCAAATGTTAGCATGGAAATAGTATTTTGAATCCGTAACACAAAAAATATTAACATTATAAGGAGGCTTATGATTGTGATCTAATTGAAAATGATTCACTATTATACCTCTAATAAATTCATCTTTCTCGTATTCACTAACTCTTTCATTGCCCTCTACAATCTTTTCTAGGACAATGTGGGCACTTTTTTTTTTCTACTCCAATCCCTAAGTCCAAAAAAAATTTAATTCTTTCTTAGCGATGGATAAAATTTTGTTTTGTGTATTTTTGTTAGCAATTGATCTTCTACATTCATCATAATTTTAGGTGCAGAGCATCATGATGTCCTACTGTAAAGATATAAAAATTATGTGACATGTGGGAGGAGATGTGTAAATTGTGGAAATGATATAAATGTCTGTAATGGAATAAATGGGTGTTGAATGTGTATTTAAAGGTTTTGGCGGAAGATAATATTCTCCTCCTAGCCCTAAATTTCACAACGGAAAGATCCACTTTGATCAACCATAAGAAAATGGTTAATGTACAAATGCATCAATCGATCAGAAATAAGAAGAAAGAAGAAAGCCTTACATTCCTGTATTATGTATGAAGACTGTGAAATAGATTTGAATTGATTAAATCCTTAATTTAAATGAGTTGAAGACAAGTACTAACCTCAAAGTATAGCAGATCTGGAAATTGTTGTTTTCTAGTATCTGTATTAGGTTTCAGGAAATTCTGCAACTGGATTTGGAACAGAAACACAAAGATGGAAAAATCCTAGAAATCCTTTCCTTTTCTATGTCAGGTCAACCTTGACCCAAATGAGGGGGCACAATTGTACCCCAAAATCTTGACCTTGACCTGCACTGCTTCGAGAGAAATTCTATTCGTGGATCCTGAAAGTTGGCCAAAAAGGGTATCTAAATCTACTCTATAACTCACTATCTTGTACATGTACCTGCAAGAAAAATGGTTTTCAAATTAACCTTAAAATATGATTGAAATTACAGAGGTAAACAAAGTAAATAAACAAATTCACCTTGCATGTATAGAAACCCTTGTGGAGGATTTGAATCCTTGGATCGACAAGTATGGATGTGCCAAATGAAAGTAGAATGTAGGATTTAGGATATAGGATGTCTCAAATCAATTTAATTTAGATCTTCAACACTAATATTGAATGGATCTTGGAATAGGAAGAGGCTTGCATGGATGTGGATGGAGAAATCTTCAACAAGAGGGCTCCATAGAGCTTGAATTTTTCAAAGGCTACCAATGGATCTCTTTGATGAATTGAATGCTTGAATGATTGAATGCTTGAATGCTTTTGATAGTATATGATCACTTCAATGGATTATACGCCTTAGGTTTCAAGTCTTTTCAATTTTAGATAAAATGAGAGGAGAAAGCATCCTTATATACAAATCTAGGTCACAATATTCTAGAGAGGCTACATAGGAGAATTAAATTCCAAGTAGAACTATACCCCTATAATTGGACCTATATTAAATATAATTTCAAGATTCATTACTTTGGAGACCGAAATAGTCGACCCAAAAGTGGGAATTAAATCTTTCCAAAGCTCGACATCTGAAAACCTTGGAAAATTAAAATTTGGACCCTATGTTAGGGTCAAGGTCAACCCTGACCTAGGTGAGGGTTGAGTTTGACCTTTACCTAGGTTATGGTTGAGATCTAACTTGACCCAGAAGGTCTACCTTGACCCTGAGGTCAAGAACCTCAAATTTGCAGAGTAGGATGCGAGAAATAGGCCGGAGAGAAGTGAGAAATAGGGCATAATAGGGAAAAAGCTAGATCCAAGTTAAAGACCCATTCAAGGTGTTTGACATGACCCCAAAACACTTACTTGGAGGGCTAAACTAGTCCAAAATAGAAGTGCTTCCATTTTTTTTATGATACATTTAGCCCTCACTTTAGCAAGAGTATGGACTCGATGCAAACTCTTGGTAAACAAGATCAATAAGAAAAGGTAATATTATGTAAATCAAAGGTACAAATAAATCCTCAAGCCCCCAGGGACTCAAGTATTTTTCAACCCCAATATTACAATAAGAGAGACATCACTAGTCAAAGAAAAATAGAGAAAGCATGTGATTACCTTTCCCAATGAGAACATATATCCCATTGTGAATCACATAAGGAAAAAATGCAACTAGAAAGATGGAGTTGAACCGCCTAGTGAATGTGGCTACTCACTAGTCAACCCATCAAATATTTACCCTTAGGAATATTCTATTCCAAAAGAAAAAATCAAAACATAGAGAGATCCAATTTTAAGGACAGCTTTCGACCTTAAGGGATCAAAATATTGTAAATTGAAACTATAGGGATCACGAGATCCTATAAGGTAAAAATCAATGCTTTAAGTATTACTCTCTAATCCATAAAGCGAGAAAAGTTTTAAGTTTTGAAAATATTTTGAAAGTCAATGTGTGCCAAAAATGAGTAGAGCGTATGCCCCCACTTTAAAGTCATTGCTAACAATTTAATAGGAGCAATGGCTTTAACGAACACATAAATAACTCCACTGATTATGTTTCCACTATGAGATGCCCCCAAGCGAAGACAAATTAAGGGAAATACTACATTTAAATACAAAGAACACAAAAGAGATCTACCTACCATGGGGTCAGTATGATCATAAGATTTTATACACACACACACACACACACATGTATACATACATATATATATATGTATACATACATACATATA
>MU225705.1:2742599-2778180 GCA_018584345.1 Thuja plicata
TATATATATATATATATATATGTATGTATGTATATATGTATATATATTTATATTTATATTTCTATATATATGTATATGATATTATTGCTAATGAATTGACACAATTCCCTAAAGAAAGTAGAACTATAATCACAAAGGAGGAAATAAAATGTAAGAGATATGAAGAAGAGTCTTTTCGGACCACAACATGAAGACAAAAAAGAATGAGTGCTACCATGTCGTAAATCCAAGCGGACTGCACAAGGAAAACATTTATGAATAATAGAACAGGTACAACATAACATGAAAGCAATATATAGAAGAATAGAGATACATATAAAGGAATTGTACAATAGGTTTGATTCCTTTATCATCTTGCACCAAAAAATTAACAAGGGTCGTATAAAAGAATCTAACAAACATTTAGCAAACACATTATGGGAGAAGCACAATACAACATGAAAACCCATAAAAGGCTACCATGGAGGACAAGCCAATCAAGCGCATCGCCTACTCTCCCCATCTCGGTCTACATCATTTAGGGCTGGTGGGAAAATTTCAAGAGGGACTATATCCAACACAGTATGTATAATAGCCAGTTTCAAAGAAGGATCCTCTTGAGAATTGCAATGTTCGATACTAGGTGTGATTACCAATTGTGTGGAAATCATATGAGGTACATCAGTATCAAGATCAATAGTCTCATATTCATCATTAGCATCAATAGGATCATCAAGAGTATCTTCTTCATAAAAATTAATCAAAATATAATCTAAGATGCGAATAAAATCATCATAATCATTCATCTTAACAATCTTATTAACATTAACTTATTCCAACACGTCAGGCATAGGCTAGTCAAAAGAAGGTAAAGAACTTCAAAGAATAGAGGCACAGGCCCTATCTTTAGCCTGGTGCTTCTTACAACATTCATTGGAAGATTTTTTACATTTTTTCTTGTTTGAAATATGTTGAGAACTAGGAGGAACAACAACCAGTTCCTTCCCAATTTCTATAGAAGGATTAGTAGGATTCACAGTAGGCTGAAAAAAAAACACTAGGAGTTTGATTAAAAGAACTAGAAGCAATAGATAACGGAGGTATGCAAGGCATAGGAAAAACAACACGGTTAAGATCTATTTGAGGCATTCTTAACTCAAGAGTCTTACAATGTTTATAGGCTTGATATGGCTGAAAAAGGTTATCAGGTCAAGAAGAACATGAATTAGGTAATGAAGGCCAAAACAAGTCAAGGGTAGCACAATCCCTAGGCCTATAAGGTTGGTTTAAAATATGATAATCATTTTCACTTCTTCATCATGAATGAACTTAATACACTTATGTATAGGAGAAGCAATGGCACACATGGTAGTCAACCAAGGAAAACCAAGCTTAACTTGAAACTAATCAGAAATAGGGACAACAATGAAGGTAGTGTCCACAATTTTACCACAAATTTTAACAGGCAAGTTAATAGAACCAAATGATGGATAGAGAAAACCATTACAAGTTTGAATACACATCAGATGTATCAAAATAATCATATTGTAAGTTCTTCATAACAAGGTTTTCTTTAGTAATGGCATTGACTAAGGAAGTAGGATCAACAAGACAAGCACACCTAGGTATCTTAGCAATCCTAGAATAAATGTTTTGGGGACCATCAGGAGCTTTAATGGTCTTAGAATCATCAATGGTGATCGAGAGTTCCCCAGGTCTTTTATCCTTAGGTTGTTTTGAAGGTTTAGATTGGAGTTGAACTTGAAGTTGAGGTTGAGATTGAGGATGGGGTGGTGATACAGGTTGAGGAAAAACAACATGCTCCACATGGTTAACAATATGATTGAGATCATCCATCTTTGAATCATAAACAATATCCATAGAAGAAGGCTGAATAATTCTTTTATTATCATGTGTAGGAAAAATATTCATATAGATTTGGAGGTTTTGATTAGGAGGAGAGATAGAGTTTTTCCCACTACCATCAAAATTATCAACAGATAAAGCATTAGAATCCATTAAGTCTTGAACCTTATGTTTTAGAGAATAACACTTCTTAGTATCATGGTCATTCTGATGATGGTATTGACAAAAGGATTTGGGATCAAAGGATTTTGATGCCATTGTAGTTGGAAGAAGAGATCGAATATGAGGAAAAGTAATCATATTAGCAGTCAACAATTTACTCATAATAGAATGTAAAGATTCAGAAAGAGGAGTAAACGTACGATTTAAACAAAAAGTAGTGGATGAAAAAGTGGCATTGTTGGATGCAACACCAACTTGATTAGTAACTGCATTGGCTTTTTATTAATCTTGACATAATTTTTAGGTTTATGCAATTTGTTGGGATTAGGAGCAGCATCATTCTTATCAACTTGAATAGGAGCCATTGGAGTGTTTCTCTCAAATTGACTCACTTGTAATTGATAATGATGAAGTGCTGCATAAAGTTGTTGAAAAGAGGTAAATTCAGTAAGAAGAATCTTATCTCTAATATCCTTTTGCAAATTTGAAATAAACATATGCTGAATATCAATATCAGGAACAAGATAAGAAATTTGAGCATAAAAATGCTTAAATCTACCAATAAATTCAGTCAATTTTTCTTTAGTATTTTGTTTACAATGCATCAAATTAGTTAAGGACACTTCCAAACCAATGTTATTTTGGAAATTTTGATTAAAGGTATTAGCAAGTTTTGGAAAAGAATCAATAGAATAAGGAGGCAAGGAACAATACCATTACAAGGCCTTATCACGAAAGGCTCTAGCAAATAACTTGGCTAAAATCCTACGGTCATGAACATAGTCACTTCAAAGGATTTGAAATGTTTTAACATGAGTGACAGGATCTCCCTTACCATTTTAATTCTCAAGATGAGGCATATCGTCTTGCTGAGGGATAGGAGAATGAATTATGTCTAGGGATTATGGGCTACCCAATTCATATGTACGAATACTAAAATTTGATTGAGTTAAGGATGCAAGTTGTTGTTGAAAAGAGGACATAGTTTGAGCTAGGCTAAGGATTGTGGAGTCATTAGAAGAAATAGGAGGCATAGAAACATGAGGAACAATAGGAAAAGTGTAGGAAGCAATGGGAATAGAAGAAACAACTAGTGGAACACTTGGAAGCACAATTGGAAGAGGATTGGAATAGGTAAAATGAACACTATGGTAAGAAGGTTGTGAGGTAGGTAAAGACACCGATGGAACACTCACAAGAAGAGATGGAAGTGGAAGATTTGAAGCTAGAGGATTGAAAAATGTAAGAGATGTAGTCACTAAAGGAGGAGTATAAGTAGGATTTCTACGTAAAGGAATGGAAGAAGGTTCCACACTAGTGATAGGAGGAGTGAATCCTAGATTTTGAGTGTCTTGAGATAAAGTTTTAACATTTAAATGGACAAGATGAGTAATACCACACAAGAGATTAAAAGCTTGATCACTATCACGAAGGACTTTCTTAAGAGGATCTATAGCTTGAATAGAATCTTGATTATGGTTTTCTTGAATAATCCAATTTCTCATTTTATCAAGTTCAGTTGACAGTTTTTGGAATTGTTCAGGAGGAACTCTTAAAGAATCATCCTCATCATTACATGAGTGAGAAGATTTATGCTCCATAGAAGGATTGGAATCATGAGTGATAAAATTTTCATCCAAGATCCTATGGAAAGGAGAGAAAGACTCAGGATCAAAAGTACCCATAAGTCAATGACTTACTCTAACCGGGATATTATAGGTAGGACTAGAGGTAGTAAAGCTCATACACCAATGCAATGTAAATGAACTAAACTAAGAAAATGTAAAAGAAAGAAAATAAAAGAAGGCTAATATAAAATGCATGCAAGATCTAACATGAAATCTAAATCTAACATAAAAAAGAAACAGTTGTCTATCGCGGGTTCACCAAAATGTAAAGATATAGAAATGATATGGTGTGTGGGAGGAGATGTTTAAATTGTGGAAATGATATAAATGTATATAATGGAAGAAATGGGTGTTTAATATGTATTTAAAGTTTTTGGGGGAAGATAAGATTCTCCTCCTAGCCCTAAATTTCACAAAGGAAAGATCCACTTTGATCAACCATAAGAAAATGGTTAATTCACAAATGCATCAATCGATTAGAAATAAGAAGAAAGAAGAAAGCCTTACAGGCCAGAGAGAAGAGGGAAATAATGCAGAATAGGGAAAATCCATATCCAATTCAAAGACCCATTCAAGGCATTTGACATGACCCCAAACCACTTACTTAGAGGGATAAACCAGTCCAAAATGGAAGTGCTTCCATTTTCTGATATACACCTAGCAAGGGAAAACTTCAGGTAACATCATGAGTCCCAATTCAACATTTCATGATGCAATTTTATTTGTCTACGCTCCTAAAATTTTGTCAAAAAATAATACATTTTTCCTCTCTAATGGTAATTGTGGACTTATTCTGCAATACAAATATAATTCATGTTTTTTCTTACCATAGAGCACACAATCATAAATATCATGGTATAGTTGAGACCTAAAAATTGCACTCTCCTAAATCTCTTTCTTTGATGGCTAGACTTAAGGGTCCCTAGGAAATTATGGAAACACTCCTATGTGGTGGGATTTCCTATCTTGGAGTGAATATATGAATTATAGGATGGTTCCTATTTGATATATCACCTTTATAAACCAAAAGTAAACTTTGGTGGAAAAGGGGGATAAATTATAGAAAGGAAAGAACTTTAAACAAATCTAAACTGCTAGGTGATACACCAAAAGTGATGCAAAGGAAATCCAACCCAAATCACAAATGAGGTCTTAAAAAAATATTAGTAGAGACATATGACACAAACTTGATGATTGGAAAACTCATGTATCTATGTTTCATAATGAGGGTTTAGAGTTTCTCTCAAGCACGGGCTAGGAGGATGATAAATCTTCACACTTAACCAGATAAGGGAGAAAACTCAAGAAAACCACATCTTATAACCTACATAAGGAGAAATTTTATTCATTCTAAAGATGATAAAAAAGATATGAGCCTGTATGTTTCAAAAGGATAAATACACTACAAGTAGATATCATATCCAAAAAAATTGCCTACAATGAAGTAAATTTTAAGGGACCTACAAAGAATTTTATCTTTATTCAGTGCTCAAAAGGAAATTTTTATCATAACATTACAATTGGCTCCATGGCCTTCAAGAAAATTAGAGGATCCAAGTCATTTATGTCCTTTTCAAAATGTGGGAACCCTTCTAAAAACTACTAAACCTGCTACTTAAAGGAAACAAAGTCTAATTTCAAATCTTTACATCGAAACTAGTCAATAACTCTCTATTTCACTGAGGGATGAAGAAATTTAATTTTATAAGGAAGAAGGAATGAGGTTTTGATTAATATCTCAGGCCCATATGTCATGCAAAACCTTACTTCTTTGATTACAACTTAGTCGATCCACCTCCTCAAACTTGCGTTGAATCTTGATCTGGTTATATTGAACTGTAGGAAGGATGATATAATCACATCTTTGTTTATATCTACTTTTCTAAACCATGCAAATCAGTATTTCTACCGCTTTCTTTAATGGTGATTGGATTGATTTTATTGCATTTGACATTGGCCTTTATATCTTGTGCTTATTTTCATATGAATGAGATGCAAAAAGGAGGGTTTGATCTTTACAAGAGTGTATTTTAAACCCCTAGAGACTTATTAAAACTAAGCCTCCTCCTCCATGAATTTGTGTTGAAAATCCCATATGGCCTATGGAATAGCATAGAGATGTAGTTAACAGTCTTGGAACCAATCTTTTACCCTTGTTTCATGCAAAAATGAGAGGTTTTAACTTCATTAGACTATAGTTGAATCCTTTTTGACCTATGGTATGAGATTTACCATCTTTTACGTCGTAAATTTTTTTTTTACCACCTATTTGACTTTAGTCCACCACCTTTTAAAATGAGCCGATTACTAGTTAAGAGTACCTCGATCGTATTGTAGGCCTTTTTAACATTAATTTAAAACCCTTTAAAAATTTGATTGTTTAACCTCAACTTGACCCCACCTTTGACATGGCTGCACTTTATTTATCTCTTGGGTCCCCTTTATACCCTTCATACCATTTCTTTTATTCTACCTTGACCACAAAACATGGTCGCATCTCACGATCCCACAGTTTTTATATATCTGAAGCAACTTTCTTGGCGGGATCATGATGACTATTGGATGTATCTATTTGTTACCTATTCTTTAAGTATCTTCAAACCACTTTACCTCCATGTGTCACCTTTTCATTATCCCATGATCTTTCTCTTTCCTTTGCCTATCAGACTGTAGGATGAGGAGTATTTGCCACCTGTCCATGTGGGCCCACTATATTTCTATGTTCTTCTTGGACACGTGGTGATCGCTCGCGATCCTACTATGTTTCTCTCTCTTTGTTTGACAGAACACAAGATCATGATGCTTTTCCATATATCATTTGGGCCCACTTTGTTTGGTTTTTCCTTCTATGCCATGCGTTGACTTCTCACAATCCTATTCTACTTCTCTTTCCTCATCACTGGTATTGCAAGATACCAACACATTGACATCTATCATCTGGGTCTAACTTGGACTAGCTACGTGGCATCACCTAATCACTTGGTCGACCAAATCCACTCTTTTATGTGGCATCATCTCATTATTTAGTCAACTTTCTCTCACATCATCCTGTTGGATTGTGGGATCACAGTGTTCTGCCACCTATCCATCTCACCTTTCTCTGGCCCAAAAAATTTACCCTTTGACCACCAACTTGTCTTCCAAAAGGAACTTTCCTTTTCCCTAAAACGTTCTTGTGCATTGGGGTATTAAAATGACTCATAATGTATCTGCATAGTAGATGTGGGATAAACCATTATAAGCCTTTTCTCTTTCTGCATGCCTTAGTGCGCTTTCTTATTAATTTCTCTTGGTATCAGTTGGTTTGACTATTGTGTGTTAGAATTCAAAGCATCACGATGCCCTCCTCAAGGACTGCATTTTGTTTTTCTACAGTATGTTCGGCTCAAACCCTTTTGGGATCCCATTGAAATCCATATACCAATTGATATCAGACCATTTCTCTACAAAATTTCACTAATGGGATGAAATTTGGTAACATTTCTGGTGACCTCCTAGGGATGTTTTCCTGCTAAACATAAAATACTAGTTGTCTTTCATATCTGTTTGGTACTGACTCATTTAGCAATAAAAAAACCCAAATACACTAGGTAAGAAACCCTAATTAATGCAACAACTAGGTATTCAAACTTAAAAAAATTTATGGCTAATTGAATTATCTCCCCTATTATGAATGACATGTGTGTTCTAAGACTAAATTGGTATGTGTGGGATCATGGTATTCAAAACTAGGACCTTAAGTGGCAATGAAAATTTAGAAAATAAAGGTTAGGAAAGTTGACATAAAACAATGAACAAGTTATCAATATTATATAAAATATATGTAAGAAGAGTTTCTGTGGAAAATTGAATGTAATTTCAAAGATACTAGCCCTTTTTAAAAAAAAAATTATTCTATATGGCAAAAATTTCAAATTTCAATGCAGTAGTACACTAATTTCAGGAAAAAGATAAGAAGTAGGTGTATGTCTGACCACCTTAAACATAATCAAATGATAAGATTTTTTTAAATATTATAGATATAAGTATTAGACTTATGTCCAAATGTGACACATATTTTTTTCTAATTTTTCTCCAAGTAAATAATTAATTATGATTTTTCTGCTATAACTTTTCTAGAATATAAAACCCCCATGTCTTACCACATCAACTTAATCTAAACTTTATCAAATTGAAATTTTTTTTATTTTTCTTCTATTAGGAGAAGCATAGAATGTGATGCATGTTTTTTATTGCAAAAAGGTTATACCATTTGAATGTTATATAGCTATTTTTCAACCAGTCTATAAATCATGACTAAAAAGATAAGAAATATTTGTATGTCTGATCACCTTAAACAAAATCAAATGATAATATTCTTTTCACAATATTCTATATATAAGTAGTAGACTCATGTCTAGATGGGACGCATATTATTTTTTAATTTTTTCCAATTAAATAATTAGTTATGATTTTTCTTCTACAACTTTTCCAGAATATAAAAACTCTCGTGTCTGACCACATCAACTTAGTCTAAACTTAATCAAATTGATAATATTTTGTTTTTTTCTTGCATTAGGCTAAGCATAGAATGTGACACATGTTTTATATTTCATTAATGTTATACAATTTGAAAGGTATAGTTGTTTTTCAATCTATCTATCAATCAGGACTTTCTTTTTTCACATCGCCACCTTTTGGCATACCATGATCCTGCACATACCCAAATATGAATCTTCTTTTCTTTGGAGTTATGCAGTTTTAGGCTTTATGGGATTAGGACCTGTCCTAAAAAGTACGTTTCTTGAAAGACACTTATGAAAAGGTGAAAATCTAAATATCTAAAACATTTAAACTACTATGTGGTACAACACTTATTAAAATCTTGAGAACTAAACTACAAATTACCCAAGGTCTCATACCTCAAAATAAGGCTTAAGTTGTATACCATTTACTGGTGTAGTCCAAAAATTCCTCCTTCCATGGTTGATAGTTGGAATTAATTGTGCTCCTTACACTCTTTAATCAGGAATGGTCCACTCCACATGTGATCAAATTTTGTAATTTTGCCTAACTTTCTCTTCAATTCATCCCACCTTATGAACAAATCTTCTTCTTTGAAAACTCTTGGAGTTTCCATTTTGTCAAATAATTTTTTTGTTTGGAGCTGATGATAATGTAACTTCTTCATTTCTTTATCTTTGTTTTCCTCTAGCTCCATTAATTGACAATACCTTACCCCCATTGGGTTAGTTTCTTCAAACAAAATTAGTTGATTTTCCAATTCTAATCCTTGTAGCTCTATGGAAATGGGAAATATAGATTCTTTTCCATACACTAAGACATAAGGAGTGTTTCCAATATGTTGCAGAGGTGTTATCCTATCATCCCATAAAGAAGATTTCAATTTGGAATGTCATTCTCTTTGGTTATCCTGCAGAGTCCTCTTTATGATCTTGATTAAATTATTGTTGGTGGATTTGGGTAACACATTACCTTGTGTATAGTAATTTGAATAGGTATTGAGTTATATTCCATTCTTTATATCCCAATGAGTAACCTTTATTCCAACAAATGAAGGAGCATTATCTCACATAATTGAATTAGCTACCCCAAACCTTGTTATAATATCCTCATAAAAGTTAAGGATAGTAGTTTCATTGGCTTCTTTTAAAACCACTGCTTCAGCCCATCTTTTAAAGTAATTCATTGTAGTGAGGATCCATTTTTGACCTACACTTGAAGTTTGATTGATGACCCTGATAAAATCAACCCCCCATCTCATGAAGGGCTACTCAACTTGAATAAGCTTTAAAGGCAATGTTGATAATCTTTCCTTTCCTATAAATAGGGCACATTTCACATACTTCCTTGTCTAATAATGAACGCAGTTAGAAAAGGTAGGCCAATAATATCCTTCCCTCATGATTTTATAGGTTGTGATTCTTTCTTAATAATGACCTCTAGTAGGCCCATCATGAAATTCAAAGAGTATTCTCTCTATTTCATCATTGGGAACACATCTGAAAAGAACTCCATTGTGGTCCTTCCTAAAAATAACACTATCAATTAACACATAGGTTATAGATTGGAGTCTAAAGTAATTTCTTTTTGTTTTGATAAGATTTGGTGGGCATTCACTAGTCTATAAGAAATGAATAATCTCCTTGAACCTGCTTGATTGTTCTTTATCCTTAGCTTCATGAGTTTTGACGAGCACTGTCACCTTTTTGTTTTCATCTTCTTGGATAGGTTCAACCATTTTTTCACACAAACCTTTTCATCTAGCCAAGTTTGTTACTTGTATGTCTACATCAAACTCCATTACCTTTGTAATACAACCAGCTCTCTTCTCATTCAAATAATTGGTAAGAGTAAAGTCATTGACACTAGGATGAGAAACCATCAAATGAACCTTGTTGTTGGATATCAGATGTTTGAACTTCTTGAGGCTTTTAATAACTACTAAAACATGTTTTTTCTACAAAATTGTACCTCTGTTCATATTCTTCTAGAGCTTATCTAAAGAAAGCAATAGGTTTATCAAAGCCTTTATCATTTTGTTGTACTAGTATTGTAGAGACTGTCTCAAGGCTGCCCTATGCATATAATGTAAAGTCTTTCTGAAAATTAGGATTCATTAGTTTTGGGGCTGATAAAAGCCTTCCTTGATGGCTTGAAAACTATTCCTTCCTTCTCTTCTCCAACTAAAAGATACAATCTTCTTTAACATTTTTGTCAAAGGTTTTAGAAGTTACAATATTGTGTAAAAACCTTCTAACAAAGTTAATCCTTCTTATGAAGCTCTGCAGTCCTTTCTTATTATTGGGTAACTGAAGCTCTAGAATATCTTGCACCATTTCGTGATCTACTATTGTACCATACTTAGACACAATATATCCAAGTAATATTCCTTGATGGATTGCAAATACTAATTTTTTAGGATTCAGAGAGATGCCAAATTCCCTACATCTCTCAAAAATATTTCTTAAGTATCCTATGTGATCTTTGGAATGTTTAGAATATACATTGATATAATCCAAGTGATATTCTTTTTCCCTAATAAATTATGGTTTACTAAGAGGGGGCTTGATAAAAAAATATCGAAACTTAACACTTTAGAACTAAACCTCTGATTCAACTCGGTAAGTCAAATAACAATAGTAACCAAAACTTTTAAACACTTCACAAACTTGATAAGGAACATATAACATAATAAAATAACATCCATATTTATCAAGAATTGCATTTAATACCATATTTAATGAGGAAACCAAATTTTGGAAAAACCTCTGCTGGCATTGTCACCCACAAAAATAAATAATCTTATGAAGTATGCCTGGTTAAGAGCCAATCTGGTTAAAGATTATAATGTACATTTTTTAGATGTGACCCTGTTAGGGGATTTACCTTAGATCTATTAAGATCTTCACCTTATTAGGAGTGGCTTGGTCAGAGGAATTAACCATTCATCCTGTAATGTTACCTTTCTCAAGGATTTACAAAAGGACTTATTATGTCCACTCGGTTTAGAGATTTTCTATTATAAAGATAGGTAAGAAACAATGTACTTAATTGATCTATGATTCTACAACAATCTTTTTATTGATTAGATCCCTTATGCTCTCTCAAAAACTAATGGCATAAACAACTCATAAGTCTCTTCTCTGGACAGGATCTCCACCTGTTTCACTACTCTTCTCAGTAACACTTCAACTCGCCAACAACTCTATATAAACATACACACTCAACAATATATAGGCCTCTATTTTTCCTCTTAATCTTATTGATTAGGTATTCCTTCATTTGTCCTCAACTGTTAGATAAACTCTTATGAACTAGTTCAATGTATCTGCAACTTGGAAAATGGTTAACCTTTGCCTCGTGAGTTGCACTTTTCTTGGAACTCACAACCTTCATTTTGCTGCTTAATCTTAATCTTATATTTTGAACTTGTTTTTTCATGACCTTAGATCTCTGTAACAAACTTCATCTTCATCCTTAGTATCTTCTTGATCTTTTTTCCTTCACATTAAATTTGTTCTAATCCCTGATTTCAATCTTATTTCAAACTCTCTTTCATGCTTGGTGGCTCGGTGACTATCTTCACTCGGTGTCTAACTTTGCTTAGTTACCAAACTTTTTTGGCGACTGACTTTTCTTGGTTGTCAAATTTTCTCGGTGAGTGTCTTTTCTTTTCTTGACCAAGTGAACCTTCACTTTACCAACAAACTTCTCACTTCTCGGTAACTAGACTTTTTCCATTTACCGACTTAACAACATCAAATGTTAAGTAAAAAAAATTATACCAATAGTACCTTATCATTTTCTGATCTTTATTATATTCCCAATTTAGTTCCTCTCCCAATGATATGGAAACATAATATAATGGAAATCAATTACTTGACATCAATTACAAAATAAAAAACTTATCTAACCTTTCTAATTTCTTGTATTCTACTCAACTCAGTCTTTTTCATCATTACCATCGGTTGGTTAATAATCTCCCACTTTCAAATTGATGGAAACACTATCAATTGATGATGGTATACTGTGATATCTCTATACTATCTTTTCTCCCTTGTAGCTTGTTTTTCCTCTTTCCCCTCTATCACATTCTCCCTATTACATGTAGTCTCCTTCACTTGTGTATTCATCACTTACTTCTCCCTTATCTAATCACAAATTACTTACTTCTCCCTCTTTGACAACAATGCCAAAGATCCATACTTTTGAAATCTTGTTTGGGCACTGAATAATACCTTGCACAAGCACTGATTTCTCTTTGCATACATAAATCCTTTCACAACTTCAGGCATCACCTAAAGTGTGATAACTAGCATCAACTCAAAATTCAGATATTCTAATTGTTCATTTACCATACTAAAGATGGTTTACTGAGAGGGGGGGTGAATTAGAAAAGAATGAGCCTTAATTATTTAAATCTAAACCTCTAATTCAACTTGGTGATTCAAATAAAATCAGCAACTAAAACTTGTAAACTCTTCACAAACTTGATAAAAGAATATAACAGAAGTAAATAATATTCATAGTTATCAAGCATTACATACAACACAAGATTTAATGAGGAAACCCAATTTTGGAAAACTCCATGGGAATTGTCACCCATAAAAAGAAATACTCTTCTGAAGTATGCTCAATTAAGAGCCAATCTTGTTAAACATTATAATGAAAAAATTTTAGATGTGACCTTGTTATGGGATTTACCTTAGACCTGTTAAGATCATCACCCTATTACGAGTGGTTTTGTTAGAGGGCTTAAACATTCATCTTAGAATGTTACCTTTCTCAGGGATTTACAGAAGGACTTGTTAGGTCCACTTGGTTAAGAGATTTACTACTACAAATATTAGTAAGATACAATGTACTAATGTGACATGTGATTTTGCAACTACAATTTGCTTGATCAGATCCTTTTTTCACTCTTTGAAACTTACTAGCACCAAAAGCTCATTAACTCTTTCACTACTCTTCTCAGTAGATCTGCAACTATTTACTTTTCTAGAAAATATGTATAAACCTACCAAATCATCAATATATAGGGCTTTTTTTTCCTCTTAAACCTATTGATTGGGTTTTCCCTCAATTACACTCAGTCATCTGATCATCTCAAATGAACTAATTCAATGTATCTACAACTCAGTTAAGCACTTAACCATGCCTCGTAACTTGCAATTTTTCTTGGAACTCACAACTTTCATTTTCCTCTTTATCTAAATCACTAATTTTGAACTTGACTTTTCATGACCATAGATATTGCAACATAGTTTGTCTTCATTGTTAGAAACATCTTGATCTACTTTCCTTTGCATTAAATTTTTTCCACACCATGAAATTAATATTTTTTCATGCTATGTTCCATGCTCGCTAACTTCAATGTATATCTTCACTCTATATCTAACTTCGCTCGATTACCAACCTTGCTCAATCTAACCTTGCTTGGTTGTCTAATTTTCTCAGTTTCTATCTTTTCTTTTCTTGATCAACAAACACTTCGCTTCTCAGTAACTAGGTTTTTCCCTTTACTTAATTAAAAGCATCAAATGCTAAGTAAAACAATTAAACCAAATAGTTCCTTATTGTTGTCTGATCTTTATTATCTTCCCAATTGAGTTTCTCTCCAATTGATATGGAAACTTAATATAAACTAGAAATCAATTTCTTGACATCAATGAAAAACTAACAACTGATATAACCATTCTACTTGCTTGTATTCTTCTGAAACTCGGTCTTCATCACCATTACCATCAATTGGTTAACAATCTCCCTCTTTTGCGTTGATTGCAACACTATCAATTGATCATGGTATACTTCTAATCTTTCTATACTATCTATTATCCCTCTTAGCTTGTTCTTCCTCTTTTCCTTCTATTACATTTTCCCTCTTACATGTATTCTACTTTAATTTTATTCATCACTTGCTTCTTCCTTGTACTTACTTCTCCCTTGTGGAGTCTTCAATTACATACTGTACCGACTACTTCTCCTATATACTTATTTCTCCCTTGTGGAGTCATCAATTACATACTTCTCCCTCTTTGACAATAATGCAAAAGATCCATACTCCTGAAATCTTGTTCAGGTAGTGAATCATACCTTGCATGTACTGATTTCTCTTTGCATACATAATTCATTTCACAAGTTTAGGCATCACCTAAAGCATGATCACTCAACATCAAATTAAAATTTTGATATTCTAATGTGTTCTGGAATTGATGCAACATGCCTCTTGCATTTAATAAATTTTTGATAGGGGTGGGACCCCTAATTTACCTTTGAGATACTCAAAAGAATCCTTCAATATTGGCTTGGTGAATATGTTAGCAAGCTATTCTTTTGAATTCACATACTCGAACATTACAATATTGTCTTGAATTTTCTCTCTCAAGTAGTCATACTTGATAGATATGCGCTTGGTCTTTGAGTGCATTAACGAATTCTTTGATATGTTAATAGAACTTGTATTTTCAAAATAGATAGTGACTCGATTGTTGATCTCTTCTTGCATACCTTCTAGTACTTTTTGGCTCCACACAATATTTGCACAATTTATATCTGCAACAACATACTTAGCCTCGATAGTAGACTGTGATCTACAACTTTGTTTTTATCTTAGCCATGTAAGTAGTCTTTCTCCTAGAAAGAAGGCTTCTCTTCTTGTACTCTTTATGTCATCAATATTTCCAGCCCAATCAGCATCTGTATAGACTTTCAAGTCAAAGTCTCCTCCTTTTTGTATAGTAGGCCAAAATCTTCAGTGCCTTTTAGATATGTAAAAAATATCTTAACTGCAAACATATGTGTTTTATTTGGATCAGAAGAAAAACTTGCAAGAATTCCTATTGCATGCATAATATCGTGCTTGGTGTGCACTACATATTGCAACTTACCAATCATGGATTGGTAGAGTGTCTCATTGAATTATTGTGACTCATCCTCTTTAGATAACTTGCAGCCAGTGATTGTTGGTCTTCACACCAGTTTCAAGTCATCCATAAAAAAGGTCATTAGGATCTACCTAATATATTTTACTTGTGTAATATAGATCCCATCCTTTACCTTTTGAATTTGAATTCCAAGAAAGAACTTAATTTCTCCAATCATATACATGTCAAACTCCTTTCTCATCTCCTCAAAAAAATATCTTCACAATGTTTCGTTGCCTCCAAAGATAATGTCATAAAAAAACATCTCAACAATTAAAAATTTATTATTTATATCACATTTTTGATATACATTGGTGTTGTCACTAGTTCTTTGAAATCCTATTTTTATTAGATATGAATGCAATCTCTCATGCTACGCTCAAGGTGTTTTTTTCAAGCCATCCAATGTTTTGTGTAATTTTCATACCATGTCTCGGTTAGTATTCTTAGCAAATCCTTCAGCTTGTTCAATATATCCTTCCTCTTCAAGAATACCATTGAGAAATGTAGATTTAGCATCCTTCTGATAAAAAATTTAATCCATTATAAGCCACATATGCTAGTAGAATCCTTACTCCTAATCTAGCAACATGAACAAAAAAATCACCATTGTCAATTCTTTTTTCTTGTGCATACCCCTTGCAAACTAATTTTTATTTATTTCTGATTACATTACCATGCTCATTCAACTTATTTCTAAAAATCCACTTAGTACCAATTACATTCTTATCTTTTGGTCCCGGTACCAAAGTCCATGTATTATTCTTTTTAATTTGATCTATCTCTTCCTTCATTGCTTTCATCCAATCTTAACTTTCCAAAGCATCTTTTACTTTTCTCAGTTCAAGTTCAGACATTAAAAATGTGTTTTTTTTTACCTTTCTTCATGTTAGAACTCTAACAGTCCTATATCCAATGATTTTAATTAGTGATTGGTGTTTCTTTACATATCTTTTGCAAAACATGCTCGATAGTTGTTGGTATCTCTTTATTTCCATAATTCGGTGGAAGTTCTCTATGCTCATCTTCTTCCTCAGTTTTTTATTTTGGTAGGGTGTCAGGAATCTTGATTTGTACATAAAAAAATCTTTGATATTCTTTGGGTTCCTTCTTTCTATCTTCATCATTCTTCTCTACAAATTCATCAATCCTCACATTTTCACTTTCTACAATTTTGTTAGTATTATTATTCAAAAAATTTGTAGGCTTTTCTCTTAGTAGAATATCCCAAAAATATTACTTCATCTCCTTTAGAGTCAAATTTACCATCTCTTGCACCTTTAAGAATATAACACCTACTTCCAAATACTTTGAAGTAACTTACATTTAGTTTGTGTCCATACCAAATCTCATAAGGTGTTTTGTTTGTTCACTTCTTTAGTTGGACTCAGTTAATTGTATAAATAGTAGTGTTGTCTACTTCTCTCCATAAGGTTTGAGAAATCCCATTCTCAATCATCACTTCTCTAGCACAGTCTACAATGGATATGTTTCTCCTTTCATCTATACTATGGATAGATGGTGTTCTCTATGTGTTGGTGTTTGAAAATATTTATGCTATCTAAAGATACCAATATGCCTTGAGACTGTTGTTAAGAATGGTTAGCTCCAAGTATGGAAGCTCTACAAGACAATTGGAACAACTATAGGGACATAACTACCCTCTACACTTATTTCTCTACAAAACCAAGGTGGTTACACCTAATCTAGATAACATACAAATATTTATAGCTCTTCAACACTTTGCATTAAAACAACGATCATGGTAAGAAAGTGCTAAATACGAACTAGACATTCATTGACTCTCTATTACCAAGTAAGACATACAACCAAAAACCATAGGATATGAAGAGGATTTAGTAATGGTTTTGATGTAAAATTTGTAGGATATAACTAAACTGTATAAGACATGCATCAACAAAGAGTAGAAAAGCTTTTGACTAGTGCCTTATCCATTGGGCAACTTCTTCAATCCAAATATTGAAATAGACAGACAACCTATTGGCAAGGATTCACAACCATAAAAACATGTATCTCATATCACACACTTTCTTATTAGATCCATATGAATATATATCAAATGAATCTATATTTCCCCACAGTATCTTTAATCTCATCCTAGATCAGAACTATGGAATGAAACATACACATAGATAACTTTGTGTATTGGAAAAGAAAATTGAAAACTCACACAACAAAAGCCAAGGAGAGAGTTGAAACTGAGATAATGTATTAAGTATAATGAATCCAAATTTTTGACAATAAGATTGAATAACTACACCACTCAATAATCTGCAAAAGATCAAAATATCTATCTAAGCATGAAATAGAATCTAATACCAAATCTGATATATCCCTGCGACTCAAACTTCTAGAACCATTACTTAGGATCATAAAATTTGAAACCTTTAAAACAAAGAGAGGAAAGGCATAAGTAGAAAGATGGAAACCCTAGGATAGGGTTTCAAAAACTTCCTATCAATTCATAAATGTAATCCTATCTTGCCAATTTAATCTTTCTCGAAACGATCACCTAAAAGATATGTCATGATGATCCACTTGCCAAATTACAGTCAAAATTCTAACCACATAAATGCAGAATACTCCTAAGCATGGTAGAAGACATCCCAAAATAGAAAGAGATCAGAGACCCATAGAACCACCATGCTACAGTAAATGTGTTTCAGACCCACAAAGACATCTTTAGCCACTGAATAACGCCATTAATATTGATCACAATGAAAGACAACCTCGATCCACTCTCCTACAAGTGTGAGAACACATAACATTGATAATACGCTTTGAAAGACTTAAAATTTTTAAATATTAACTACAATGGCTAATTTCCTGGTGCCAAACAAACTGACAGCTGAGATTGTGACCTCTTGTAACTTTAAAACATAACCCTTGATGAACTTTAAGTTACTCGAGCACTTTATGAAACTAACCTTAACTTAACCTAGGCCTAACCATGGTCTATCATGCAACTCAGAGATAATGTAGTTGGAAAATTACCAAACCTTTCACTTAACTCTTGGTTTATCATGCTATTTAATGCCATCCACACATCTTACCAATTCATCTACAATCTGTGTTGAGTCGCTAAAACATCTAAGTCAGCAAAAATTTAACCTGAGACTCAGCGACAAGCATCCTTTTTTGGGCCCACCAATTTCCATGTGGAAACCTCTTATTTGATCTCAGAACCATCTATCCATGTCCCCCAACATAGGCCCCACACTCTTGCCTTGCAACCACCCTAGACACATGTCACCCATTTTGTGACCGCACAGTGGTTAACCTCCCTACAACTTTCCTTCATGTGGTAGCACACTACTATCAGATCTCAATCTTCCTTCATTGATTTCATTTATTTTATCACCACACATCACCATATAATTTAATCCATCCTTTTTTCAACCTAATAATCTTGCAGACTAAGCCATGTGGCATCACCTTACTTACTGAAACCTGGTCGCATGTCTAACTAACCTGGCCCGCCACCTGTCAAAGCTACCACATGTCACACCCGCACTACCATGCAATCTGAATGGACCTGTGCTGACATGGACAACACCATCATGCATTTCTATGACCTATCATCCATTCGACCTTGTCACCTGACCACTCTCTAACATGGACCCACCAAAATTATCCATCTATCTGCCAGCTGGCCGCCAATAATTTGCAACACTTCACAAAATTTTGGCCAAAAGTCACTTTCCTTTCAGTACTCAACCTACTACAAACTGGGATATAAAAACATCAAATTTCTGTGGCACACAAAAAATGTGTGATAAAAGACCTCAGGCGTTTAAAACTCAAAACAAACCTGCGAAGACATAGAGACCTA
Organism: Thuja plicata; assembly: GCA_018584345.1. Lineage (NCBI taxonomy): Eukaryota > Viridiplantae > Streptophyta > Pinopsida > Cupressales > Cupressaceae > Thuja > Thuja plicata. Next base: position 2,761,514 of record MU225705.1, read on the forward strand.
ATCGACTGATTTAACTCCATAAAAGAAACCAAAAGAAACAAAGCGTGACTACAACAACCTTGTTATGACATTAATTTTTCCATTAGTACACTTAGTGAAAAACATTGACAGAGATCATCAGTACAAGCATTATTGGTAGACAGCGAGCATACCTGATAGAAAAAAAAGTTCATGAGAAAATGCTAAGTATGAAATTGACCGACAAACACTGACAAGTGTTACACCAATGAAGTGAATAGGACATCACCAATGGTTCAATAACACAACATGAAGATCATCATAGAAAATACAAGTTCTAAGAACAAAACTGATGGAACAGAAAAAGCATACCCAATAAATAGTTCAAGAAAGGAACACCGACGACAAAGAAAAATAACCGTCAGAATCGACAGTCAGTTAGAGAACCCGCAAAAAGTGGATCTGAGTTTTACACGTCAGATAAAGTATTGTGATTCTATTTATAGAGTTTTAATTTGTTTTAAATCATAACTTAAGGGTCAAGACAGCTTTATGTAAATATTTTAAAGCATCCTAACAGATCTAAAACATATCTAACAAAAGATCAAGGTCAAGTTGTAAACCTTGGATCTAGAGTTAACTTGCGAAAGCGTGAATCAAAAAATTAAGATAATATTTAGTATAAATAGATGTTAAATCAATTGTGAGTTACGAATTCATTGTTGTTGATAGCCAAAAAGATCATCTAAGGAGCAAAAGGCAGAATTCATGCAAAGTTCAGAACCAGATCACACCAGTTGACAAGAACACACAGAGGCTACCGACAAGCAGACAAAGGTATTATTCAATCATGGAAAGATCTTTACTCATACATAGGAAGCTTTATTGGATCTGTTATTATAAATTGGAGATTGTATACATCATCAAATCAAAGACTTATGTAGTTTCATTCTAACAAGTGTATCACATCTAAAATCCTTTTCTAGAAGGTGGACTTAACCATTCTTTACAAATCTCTTAACAGAGTGCACAGCTTACTAGTGTTGCTAAAGATTCAAACGAAGTAGATTTTAATAGGTATGCACTATAATACTCCTAATAGGGTAGGTCATCTAAAGTGACCAATTGTAAGCCTTAACCGGCCCCTTCTTATCTGCAGATAGTGATGGTTTCTAGGTAACAATTCCCACCACAGTTTTTACTTCCTAACAAGATTTTTCTGTGATATCATATCTTGTATAATGTGTTATCTATTTTCATGAATGTTTTTGTATAATTGCATATACATAAAGAAAGATGAATAGTTAGATAAGATAATTTACAAAATAATGATTAAGGGTTAATGGGCTAACCAAGGAAAAGTTTTAGAGGTACTGATTCACCCCTCCCCTCTCAGTACATCATTCCAATATAATTGTAACAATTGGTATCAGAGCTAAGTCTCTTTCTTGAAAAGCTTAAAGACTTCAGAGAAAAGATCAGAGCAATGGAAAAGTATAGACTAGACAAGACTATTGAGAATGAGAAATTACAGATGCAGATTAACAATGAGCAGTATAAAGAGGTGAGAATCAACTTAAGAAAAATTCTTGATGAAAGAAAGATTATGGAAACTAGGCTGAATGAGAAAGACTACAAAGAATTAGAAATACAAGGTTACTTTGATACAACAGAATCATCAACAAGCAAAGCTTAAGACGCATCAGTAGAAGAAATCACAATTCTACAAGAGGTCAATCTACATCTTGCAAATCAAATAAAGATGCTACAAATTGCTCAAGAAACTCAAATGGTGAAAATGATTGATGTTATGAATGATGCAAGAAAAGCTGAAAATAAAAGAACACTAGCCATTGATGATAGGAGGAAAATAAAAGAGAAGCTACAAGAGAAAGAATCAGAGATTCAAAGACTAACTGAGCATCACCATGAGGTTACCAACCAGATTATCCTTATGAGTCAAGAAGCAAATAGAATAAACACAGAACTCATTGAAAGAATACAAATCATCGGTGAGCTAAGAGAAGAGAATGAAAAATTGAAGCATGAAATAAAAGTCCAGATTCAACATAATGAATTGATTAAAAAGGCAGAAGAAATCAACAAAAGGATGGATGATTTTCTTGATGGACATAGAAGAGTCAACAACTACACATGATTAGGGTACAATGAGAATGGTGAATCTTATGATCAACCAGAGCAAAGGAATGCTTTCACAAACCCAAGATCCAAGAAGATATCATGCAATCACTATGGAAAACCAGGCCACACCTCAAACATTTGTAGAAGCAAAATGAAAGGTATTTCTCAAGCACAATCTACTTTGATTGGTAATTGTTATAAATGTCAAAAGAAAGGACACAAGGCATATGAATGCGGATCCAAAGTGACAAATCCAAAGAGGAAAACCTACATGGACAAGTACTGTCCTACCTGCAAGATGAATGGGCATACACATGAAGAGTGCTAGAAAAAGAACAAAAAGGCCTGGACACCAAAAGAAATTGATAATAGCCGCAAACTAACAAGAGTAGGTAAATCATATGTTTGGGACTATAACACATGGGTAAACTACACAGCATGTGGAAGGTATGGTCATATTGCTGCCAACTAGAAGAGAAAGTGGACCAGAAGGTCAAGAGGTTGGACCAATCTAGGTATGGCATGTTTGCATTGTCATAAGGTGGGACATGTGATAAAAGATTGCAAAGACCGGCCGACAGATACAAGTACTCATCCCAATGGAAATACCATTGATGACATCAAGAGAATGAGAAACAAGATGTGGGTAAAATCCACAAACACTGAAGGCGCTAGAACAAGCAATGCAAATGGTGACACCTCATCCAATGGATCTGGTGACATCACTACATCCAACTAGATTGCACAAGTAAGTATGGAACTACATTATGAAAAGTTACATTATACATTGGTTCCATCACACATAGTTTATATTATAATATTAGCATGAATAAAGATGCAATATATTGTTATTTTCTAAACTATTGAAAAGAAACCATCAGTTATTGGGCACAATTTGCATCGGTGAACACACACAGAAAAGTTAGCACTACTTATCAGAATGTATCGGTCATTACACAAACTCCAAGTTACTAAGTGTAAACTGATGGACATCGGTGAACCTTGAGTCAACAAAAGTTGTCCTTGCAACTCTACCATCCACCATTGGTGAATTCACCAAAGTTGCTAGAAACCCTGACGTTTTGCACAGACACCGAAGATGTTATGAATGTCTCTACCAACAAACTCAGTCTTTGTATACCGACAAGTTGGTAAGCATTAATGACAACTTAGGGCATAAAAAGGTTATAAAAGCCCAACGGGTAAACTCAGTTTTCCACCCACAATTTTTGAGTATAGCAAAGTGATTTCAAGCAATTTGGAGTGTGAACTAGCAGGAATCAATTTGACACAAGACATTCACATTCACAGAAAATCATAGAGAATCCGTAAGTAATCACATTCACCGACCACACTGTTTTATTTATGGAAAGCCCTAAAATTATGCAAAACAATGGCATCAACTTTTAGAGTTGAGAAGATTAAAGAAGACAAGAAGAAATCATTCAAAATTGTTAGCAGAGGCTCTTGTGCTGAACCCAAATTCAAGCTACACCCTAAAATAGCTTCACAACTTGGCAATTCTGGAGCATTCTCCAGAACCCCACGTAGGGTTTTACTGGTAGAGGATGTAAGGTCCTATATTCACTGCAAGATCTCAGAAATAGGAGATCTAGACCTAGATAATGCCTACAGGGCACTATGTGATGAATCTATAAATCTCAAAGAAGAGCACAAAAATTTGGAAGTAAAGGGACTCACAAATGCACTACATTTTCCCAAAGTATTCAAAACAGAGTGGATAAAGATTATTCTAAGAAGAGTTCACAACAAGACTTTATGGCTTAATAAGACAAAACCAATAACTAAGGATGTTATTAATGCGGTTACTCGTTATCCTACAACCGATAAACCACAAGCTCAGAAGCACCCATCCCTGGTAGAAGTAGAAAAACTAACTGGTGCTAAATCAAATAAAAGATATCTAAAGGTCAACACCATTACTGACATAGAGCTGAAGTTTGGAGCATATGTTGTTGGATATAAAATCTTCCAAGCAAGTAGAATGAAAAACATATCTAGTACTGCTATGAGCACAACATAAAAGATCATCAAATAGGGAAAGAAGATGGATCTTGCATAGTTCATGTTACATTAACTGGAGGAGAACATGTGCACAATAAGATCTTCAAGGACAAACACTTGTAAGTTTGGTTCCCTCATAATGTGCATATTCTTTTACTTTGAAGAATACTTTCCTTCCATAGGAAAAGTTGTATGGGACACAAGAAGGCCCATAACCATTCAGATAGGTGAATTCATAGAATCACTAGGAATAGATTTTGATAATGTTATGCATGAGTATTTCAAAACCATTAAGGAAATGCTACAAGCCAGAACAAGAATTCTTAAAAATCTGATAGAGGAACACAAAGAGAACATATGTTTCATGGTAGATACTGATTTCACGTACATCCAAGCAGTAGTACCTAGGAAATCATGGCTCTCAAAGTTAGAATATGAAATCAAAGAAGGACTAGCCAAGGAGTGCATTGAGGAACTATTAAATGAACCAGTGGACAACAAATAACTAAGATTTGGCACCTATAATGAGGCCAAACAAAAGATTAAAACAAATCTTGTTATCAAGAAAGTTGTAAAACAGTCAGGCAGAATGGTGAAGAATCTAAAAAAGAACCTGAATATATCTTCTGAAGATGAAGAAGAAAAGGAAGGTGGAGAGGAATAAGAGGGTAAGGAGGAACTCACCGAGGACCAGCTACCCATCAGTGACACAGAAGAGGAAAATGAATCAGAGGAAGAGGAGTCTGATTCACCACCTTCTCCTCCACCAAAGAAGTCAAGAACGAGGACTCAGATAGAAAAGGATGCAACTCCTACTCCCATGGTAAAAGGAAAGTTATATAAGAGAAAACCTGAGACACCAAAGGGAAAAAAACCAGTTGGGAAAACTACCAAAAGGAGAAAATTTGTTCAGACAACTGAGGATTTAGAGGACTCAGCTATAGATGAGCCTGACACTGCAATCAAAGAAGCTAAGGAAACAACAAAGGAAACATCAACTACTGAAAACATTGATGAAATATGTAAGTACATTTCTGAAGCATCATCTATTGGACATCCTAAGATTAGGAAATGGTTGAGATGAGATTCAGTAGAATAGAATAAAATTGAAGATGCAATTATAGCTAAAATGTGCAGACACTATTATGTCCCACTTCAATTCACTGTACGTGATGTACCACAAGAAATGTTGATTAGACTATCTTCTAGGTTCACATTTGCATTCCATGAGGAGAAGAGGATAAGAGAAAGAGTAATTGTTTCTATTATGCCTCCTGAATCAAAAAGGGAAGAAAACAATGAAATCATGGAGAAATATGAGAAAATTTTTTTACCCAAAATGAGAGCCTACAAATTTTTGGAAGAGAAGTTTATAGAGCTAGAACAAGAAGCTCATGATAAATGGAGCAAGATACTCAATCCTGTTGAGGAGAGCAGTTATGAGAAGGAAACTATCAATCAGAGAGATAACTCAATAGCTGAGTTAGACAGTGAAGAAGTTCAAATAACTGTCCAAAAATAGGTTGATATTATAGATGAAGAACGACCTAAAAATAGTGAGGAAAATGAACTACCAGCAAGTCCAATTCACATCAATTTAGAGGATGAAGAAGTTACCAAAGAAGAGTTAATGATAAAAGGTAACTTAGTTGATGATATAAATGATGAATCATTGTTAGAAAACATTGTCAATGCCATTACAGGAAAAGACCCTGCAGTAGAAGTACAAAAAGATGAAGATATAAATATTGCACAGGGAAATATCGATGTACAAGATTCAACTATTGACACTGCAAAAATCAATACACCAACAAACATGAATATATTAATAGATGCTATTGATATTCAATCAAGTTAGGACAAATCATCTAAGAAATCTGATGATATACCCAAGGACATGGGTACTGATGAAAACAAATATTCATCAAACACTCCAAAGGATACAGATACATAAATGAAGGATCTAACCGACAATCAACAAGAAGTGTCGAAAAAACAAAACAAAGATGCAGATAAAAAAACTAATGATACATTGAGAAAGGTTGAAGAAAAAGATAAGTGTGAAGAAGTCAAGTAGGATGAAGGCACACATCAAAAAGAAAATATATTTGTTGATACACCTAAGGAAAATGAGGAGACGTCTTCACAAAACCAGCCAGTAGACTCAGAATAGAAACAAAAGGATGCCTCATCTTCTCAACCCTCACCCACCATGTCAACCCAATCTCAAGCTTTACAAATGGTAATACATCAATCTACCACCCAACCAAAGAAGAAGAAGAACAAGAAAACATTGAAGAAAGACCTCTTGGCTATTACATTGGATGAAGTAATAGAAGTTCCAAACTAGGATATAACTACTTTAGATAGTGATAAAATTCAAGAGTTTGGAGTGCTATGTCAAGGGAAATCCATTCAAAAGAAAATGATATGGGAACACAGGGAAACAATGACACTTAATAGAGCAAGAGACATTCTCCAACAACTTGTTCTTGAGGTGAAACTTGAGAAAAATGCTATAGTTAAGGAGAAAATAGTTGTTCTTACCGACGCAATCACAGGCCAGAATATAGATGCAGAACAAGCTATGGAAGAACAAGTAGAGAAGAAGTATCAATACAAGTTAATTGATAAAATTAGCCAAGAAGTGGCACTGAACAAGGTAAAGCTCTCTGAACTAACTGATCAATTAGAGTCAATGATTTCTAAGGCAATTACCTTAGTTCAAAATATGTGCACTCTTGAAAAGTTTACAAAGGAAAATAGTGACAAATTAACAGAGATAGATTCTAATGTCACAGCGAGTGCACAAAGCCTAACCTCAAATGCAGAGAGTATCAAGGTGCATCATGACACAGTCATTGAGGTTTATAGGCTAAGGAAAGAAATATGGGATGCTGAAACACAATTCAAAGGTGAGATTTCCAAACTATAGGCACACATACTGCCTAATCTTACTATTCTACAACAACATATTTCTGAAGCAAGAAATTTAATAGAAACCCCAGAGATGTCTATAGTAGGAAGCATCTATGATATACATGTAAGGATATCACTTGAGCACATGGCTCTAGAAATGCTAAAAGAAAAATGGGAAAATATGATGGAGGAGATCAAGTCCTCACATTCCCACCTTTTTGACAAGCTGTAAGTACCTTTTCCTTTATTATTATCAAAAAAGGAGGAATAGAAAGGAAATGTATATTGTATGTACAGAAGGAACAGATATGTAAAGATATTTGTGTACAATATATAAAAAAAAAAAGAGTACATAAGGAAATGTATATATACTTACACTTACCAGCATATATATAGGGGGAGTCATTCAAATGACTATGGAAGGAGTATACATGGGTGTACATACTAATACATTTAGTATGTTGCACATATCATGTTTTTGATACTAATGTCAAAGGGGGAGATTGATGACATTAATTTTGCCATTAGTACACTTAGTGAAAAACATTGACAGAGATCATTGGTACAAGCATTATCGACAGATAGCGAGCATACCCAATAGAAAAAAAAGGTCACGAGAAAATGCTAAGTATGAAATTGACCGACGAACACTGAAAAGTGTTATGTTCAATTTTTTTCTTGCTAGGCCTCTGTAAGAAATTTGAAATCTGAAACAACTCTATGACCCCTTAATTCCTTTTGACACTATGACTCAAGAAAGGGAAAAACACTAATTGACAAGGTTCTTGATAACACTGGGGATACCTATTACCACTTCCTTATTTTTTGAGATCCACTGACTCAAGCAGGTTTTACCTATGACTGATTACTATCTTAATAGTATCTTTAGAGTGGATTAAACCTTATGTGTTGAATACTCTATTTTAGATGGACATGTATATAACAATACAGATAACTATGATTATTCTGAGGATAAGCTTGGCAATCCAAATCAGTATCTTAATGATAGCAAATAGCAACATGATCAAGAAATACATTCTTCTTTCCTTGTATAACTCTTATGAATCTAGGAGGAATAACCTATTTGATTTTCTCTTTAAGAAATCAACAAACTTCAACTGTAATCCTTAGGAATACAATTGATTCTACAAAAAATACTCTAGAATGATTGGTTTAAATAGTATTTGAATGTTTTGATAATGACTGATAATCAAGTCACTTCCTAGACCAGTGCTTGTCCTTTGGGCTATAGAGTCAATTACTTAAAGTTCACAGAAATACATAGAAACAAAATATTGTAAGGTGCCTTACAACTTACATACAATTTTGATAAAATGCCTTACAGATTATCCTGTCATCTCTACGATATTGTATCAAATCCTTAACTATTGTTATGCTCCCTGAAACCACTTACAAAATTTAGTTCTTTCCTTGAAAGAAACTTGGAAGTGATTAGATAACTACCTTATAGCTAAAATGCTTGAAATTGCCTTACAAATTCAAACATAAAAGAGCATACACAACCATTAAAGAGACAACAATAAAATTAGAATAAAATTACACTGTATTTTATTGATATGATCCTGCTTTAGTACATAAAAATCTTGAAAGCTTGAAAGACACAGACATAAGTGTAGAAAAGTGGATTTTCTATATATTTTTCATCTCTATCTATTAAAAAATTGATCCTATATATAGGTCCTTAACCATCTTGGAATGCTTTATTTTAGAATGCAACAAGCTTCAGATAGTTTAAGGAACCTAACCCTAAAAGTACAGAAAAAGACAAAGTAAGAGAATTTAGAAGCGGTGGGAGGACAAGAATAGGGGATATAGATCTCATATTCTTTGTCTCTTTTGGAATCTAGTGCTTTTGTCTAAGAGTGTTCAGGATAGCTTCTGGTAGTTTATTTAAGACTGAGTGACTACCATTACAGGCTAACCTACACTCATCTCTATTTATAGCTAACCTCCATGTGCTCATTGATCATGCGGCAGGTGTTCCCTTCTACTCTTCATCTAGAATTTCCTCTTCAATCACAAGTTTCTTCTACTTTGGCCTAGTCATCAGCTCCCATGCTATCACTTCATCATCTGTTGGCCACTTGAAGTCCTGAGTGCCCTTTACTTGTGCCTTTTGTCTCTCCCATCTGACATCAGTGATGTTCTTAACATCCATTCGAAACTTATTAATGTCAGTTTCAGCCTTGAAGGCCTCATCTAGTATTTTATTAAATCCCTCAATATTCAAATCTGTTCCCAAAATAAATGCCTCATTATTAGGCATCTTGCTGTCAAACTCATTCATCTAGGCATCTAAGGCCTTTATCTGATCATCTCCTCCTCTTAGGGAAGGAACAAATCTATTAAAATCTGCAGAAAAGAGGCTCAATTTAACCTCTATTTGATTCAATTTGCCTTTGAAGAATGAGAGAGAAATATTAATCTTTTTGATTTCATCTTCCACTTCTACTACTACCACAGGAAAATTTGATCTCAAGGTTTGCAAAGAAGCAATTTTTTCAAACAACTGCACCCTGGAAGAACATTTGGTAAAACAGGGGTTCAATATGGCAAGATACCCCATTACCTCAAAATAAAAAGTTGGGAACTTATTATAAGAATTAAGGATAACATCAGTCTTATCCTTCAATATATCAATCCTATGTTGTAGAATGCCTCTAAATGCATTCAAGGCAATTTCATTCTCCTTTTTTCCTATATCCTCCTTCTCAACCACATCTTCTAACTTTGGTTTTTCTTTAATTTACAAAGGTTTTTGAGAAGGTACATACACTACCTCAGGTTTTTCTTCTTCTAATTCCTTCAATAGCCTTGCAATCACCTGATCATGTTGATGTATTTTGATGTGGCACAACTCTCGGTCTTTGGACAATGCACTGGTCTCCTCTATCAATATGCTACACTTATCAGATAGCTTTTTAGTCTTGTCCTCATTCTAGTGTTCCCAACGTGTCATAATCTAGGATATTTCCAAATCCCCTATATTCTATACAGACCAGACCATTTGATTTCCTACCATGTTCTCTTGAGTGTTCACCAACTGAGGCTTCTAGTCCTTTGGGCAAAGGCTCCACATGGAAAAGGCTTGAGATTTTGGGCTATACCCAAAACCGTTAATCATATCTCCCATTTGTACCTCACTTTCCATCTTCAAATCTAGCTTCTTTGTTATCTGATCAATTATGAAAGCTGAAGCCAAGTCCCAACCCTCAACAAGAAATATGCCACTGTTCAATACCATTTTTTTGGCCTCATCAAGTGAGATGTCCTCGCTATCTGGGTCATATGATTATAAGGCCAAAAGGGCCTCATTGGTCACTGTCTCTTCCCCCTCAACCTTTAACTAAGCTCTAATTTACCCTTTTTTGTACCATCTTAAGAAGTCTTTAAATTCCTCAGTCTTGATGAAGTTATCATCAATTAAAAATTGATGTTGATGTATAATACTTTCATCAATACAAGACTTAAGAGGTAATTCAATATTTTCCTCTATATCAGGTTGTTGCCTATTGTCATGCCTAATCAGTTTTCTTAGGTTATGGTCATATAACCTATTCCTAGGAACTAGGGCTCTTGCTCTATCATTTTTCTTTTCCTACCTCTCAGTTGAAAGCTAGCCTATATCTACCTTTTGCCTTTTGGCTGAAGGCTCCTGTACATCATCAGGCTATGTAGCCTCTATTAGGTCAATAATATGGCCCTCAGCTCCCTACAACTGTGGTATCTCTACAACATTCTGCTGAGGCTGATCACATCTAGATGGACGGGCATAGTTACTGTCACTACCACTTTCATATTTAGACGCTGAATGATCTGGCTCTTGGGCTCCTTTTTTGTCTAAAACATTTTCAAGCTATTCACAAAGCATATAAAAATTTTCAATCATGGCTTTGATTCTGTCAAAATATGACAAATCAGGATAGAATCCTCCAAAATCCAATCCATTTCTTTTGATTTGCCTCTCAAGGTTCAGCAATTCCTGAATCCTTATTCTCCTTGTCTTGATTTCATCCTCATCAAGAAGGTTTCCTGTTGCATCCTCTTCTATCCCTAGCACTCTACACAGGGCATAGGCGATGTGCTTAATGTAGAAATGTAGGTCCTTGAAGCAATACAGGGTTGTCCCACGTATAGGAGTAAGATGGTTTCTTACCTCCTTGAGCATGTGTTTCTGTAATAGGCCCCTAGCAATACTAGGCTTTAACTTATACCTCTCTTCTTGCCTAGTAATGTTAATTTTGGTGAACATGGTACTATACAAGCCAAAAGCTTGCATAAATGAATTTCTATTCAGGATGACCAAGGCAGTGCCATCATTCCTTTTAATTGTTTTAAACAAGACATCATAGTGACTGGCAAGGCCTAAGAACAAATCTACATCTATATAGATGTCAGAGGCAATTAACCTAGCCAAACCACAGGTCCAAGGGTTTGATATTGGAATGGCTTTATCAAATTTTTTATAAAAGTAGTTAAAGAGGGAAAAACCTATTGGTCCTAGAGTATCAGCATCCATGATGTCGTAGTAGTCATCAGTAAGCACATTAGCATTTTCCCTCTTATTCTGAGTTGAACCCAGCAGCAATCTGAGGAATTCATCAGAGTAATTTCTTTTTCCTTTGGTATCATCCTCTATCTCATTGCTCCTCCCACTAGTAGAAGCTACACTGATTGTTCTACTCATGTTTGGTTTGTTTCAATCCCCTTTTCTTTACTGAAATTGAAACAAATCTTCTCTCAAGACTCACTTTACTTCTCTGTGCACTATTCTCAGAAATTCAAAGCCTTTTAATCAATTGAGTACTCTATAACTCATCCAATTTCTTCTCTCAACTTAGAAAACATAGCACTTCTTCGCTTTGTAACTCTGAATGCAAGATAAGTTAAAAATGAGCCTTAAATCAATCTTTTATGATAATTGTTTCAAGTACATGGCTCATCATTTCAAAAATCATCAATTTTGTCTTCAATTAAGTGTGCTGTGAAATTGATTGAAAACCTAGTCGTAGTTCATGAGCGTGACAGGAAATCAAATTCATATATGTGTATCTTTAGAAAAACCTTATAAAATTTGAAGATGATGACATGTCTCTATGTGATTGGCTCTCTGTCATACATCTCAGCTACCCTTTTTATTCATTAATCAATATTTTGGATTTTCATTGGACGCTGAATGATTCATGTTGTCATGTCAGCAACTGCTGCCTTTTCTAAAAATTCATATTGAGCGACTGTGCGACTTTGTATTATCTCCTTGTCGCTAACCCAACTCTTTAACCCTTTATTCTTTTGGAGATCTAGCGACCATGTTACTTTCTCTGTCTTGGTTAACCATAGTTTATTTCTGGCGATCATGCGACCAAAGAAATCAAAGTTGCTAGATGTAAAACTTAACTCATAGTTTACTCAAAGACTCCGTGACTAACAATTACCTTTAGCTTTTACAGTTATCTCCAAGTCACTAAATGTTTCTTTTCCTTATGAGACCCCGTGACTACCGTTGGTCGCTTAATCGCTGAATACAAATGTTAAGTGACAAATATTTTAGAGACAATGTGACAAGCGTTTCACCCTTTAGTTCATCTAGAGACTACATGACATACCCTTATCTCTAAGTCGCAAGTATCTTTTCCTTAAGGCTCTTTCTATCAGAGACTTCACAATCACCGTTTGGTCTTTTCATCATTGCATCTGATGGCTCTGCTAAGTCGCTGATTATTTTTTAATACCTTTATATCAATTCAGAGACTACGTGACAAATGAAGCACTTTATAACCTTAGTCTTTTAATTTCCAGATGATCATTTTCCTTTGGGAGACTACACAACATGCTTCTTAATCCTCTCACCTTTGGACATGTGTCTCGTTCTATCACTTGTCTTTGAATCATTGAGTGGAGAACTGACTCAGCATCCCAATCCCACAACAACCCGACTGTGTCATATCTCAAATTGTATGTAGTTAGTCGTGAAGTCTCAACATCTTTCCCTTAACCGTCATCCCTTGTGGAGACTACGCGGCATGATCTTTTAACTATAGGCCAATTCAGAGACCACATGACTGAAGCAATCACCAAGTCTCACAACAAATCTCTAACTGTTGGCCTTTTTACATGACATCGTGACTCATCTGTGGGCCCATTTACTAATTTTTGACATATTTATTATTTGGAGACTATGCGACATGAAGGGCTCCACCAAGTGTCATAAAACAAAAGGAATATTCCAATTCTTTGAGAGACATCCTGATATAAGCCAATTTCCATGTCTCAAGATAAAAAGGAATATGTGATCAGGATCACGTGACTAGGCGACCATGGCTTAAAACACCTGACTTAAGTTATTTTCAAAAATGTAACACCAAAATAGAAGTATGATAAGCATCTTAGGGTTTTTCTCATTTTGGCCTATAAAACAAGACCTAGGGTTTTGAAGTTTTTCATTTTCACAGAGATTTTGACTTGAAGACCCTAAAAATTTCAACTAGGAAATTACAAGAAACAGAGAGACTTCCGGCTTTAGAAAACAAAAGAGCATCAGGATCACAAAACTTCGAAAAACAAACCAAAACCAAGAATACAACCAACAATGGATCTAATGAGGATTGACTAAACAAAGTTTATGGAAAAGAACCATAGAATCTCTGGTTGTAGACCTCTTCAAAAAATGGAGCAAAACACTCAAAGCAAAAAGGAAAATATTTACAGAACTTTACAAATAAAGAAGGGAAAGATTCACATATGATACATATTCACTTGTGCATTACTTTGATCTTTACTTAAAGAAAGGCTTCAAGAATTGCCCATGCACAGGCAACTCAAAAATTTCTCTCTCCATATTCTTCAATAAATATGAGTCTTTGCCAAAATTTTCTGAAACAATAAAATGTCCTAGCCATAAAGACTCAAATTTCTTGTGCTTACCTTTGTCTTCTACCCTTGCATTCCATTGGAGAACTAAGTCACCAGCCTGGAACTTTCTCTCAGTAGCCCTTTTATCAAATATGTACTTCATCTTTTGCTGTAACTTTATATTTTCTCTCTGACTATTTCTCCTTGCTTCATCCAATTCTATCAGTTGTATCATTCTATCTTGCATATTGTCAAATACATCTAAATGTTCTTCTTGTATGAATTGGCATACTAGTAATAAATTTTTAATTGGCAACCTTTCTTGTAGACCATATACAACTCAAAAGGAGACTTACCAGTTGCCTTCTTGAGTGTTATCCTATCAGCCCAAAGAGCTAGTTTCAACTTTGTGTGCCATGTTCTCTTATTTTGTTCTAGAGTCCTTTTCAATATCTTTAATATACTCTTATTGCTAGACTCAACTTTTCCATTAGCCCATGGGTGATATGGGGATGAGTATGATATTGTAATTCTATACCTTTCATAGAAACTTGTCATCTCTCCTAATCTAAAACTCATGGCATTGTCCATCACTAACTTAATAGGTACACCAAATCTGGTTAAAATATTCTCCATGAGAAACTCCGTAACCACCTTGCTTGTTTCTCTCCTTGTAGGGATAGCTTCAATCCACTTTGTAAAGTAATTTGTGGCAACCAATATCCAACTATGTCCACCACTAGATTTTTCCTTAAATTCACCAATAAAGTCAATCCCCCACATAGAAAAAGGAGCCTCAGTACTCACTGGGTTTAGTAATAGAGCAGCTGAAAATTTTTAGTTTATTGGAAAACCTTTGACATGGTTCACACTTCCTGACATGTATATAAGTATCTTTGACCAAGGTAGGCAAATAATACCCTACTCTCAAAATCTTATGGGCGGTAGTTTTTGCACAAAAGTGACCTCCACATTCGCCTTCATGCATTTTAGTCAAAACTCTCTCAGCTTGGTATCTATCAAGGCATAATAATAGTACACCATTCTTTTCTTTCCAAAACAAATCACCTTGGATTAGAGTGTACCTTTGAGTTTGCAATTTCAGACTCCTCTTCTAATTTTCAGACAAATGATCAAGACACTTAGCATTTTTGAGAAAGAAAACAATATCAGTATAATATGGTTGCCTTTTTATACTAGTAATGGCTTAATCTTGTATTTCTGCTTGATTTAACTGTACTAAATCTAGGTTCTCTTCTATCATGAGCTTTTCCAAGCCTTTTCCTCTTATTAACTTGATGATATTGATCTCAAGGCTGAATCCTTGAATTCTTGTGATCCACTTACACCTCTTACCAGTTACTTCTGACTATGTGAGGATATCCTTTACTGCTGCATGAGGAACATAGGCCTATACCTTAGCACAAACCAAGTAGGGCTTGAATGATTTCACAGCCTTTACCAGAGCAAAAGATTTCTTTTCCATTATTTCATAGTTAACCTCTACAGCCTGCAAGGAATTACTATAAAAAGCTATGGGATGTTCAAATCCTTGTTCATCCTTTTGAAGCAAAATAGCAACAATTGTATGGAATGAAGCAAATGAAAACAAAGAGAAAGGCTTAGTATAATCAGGAGATTTCAACACTGGAGCTTCTTGTACTGCTTTCTTTATTTTTTCAAATACATGTTGGGCTTCTTCATTCCAAACAAACTTGGCATCCTTCTTTGATAATTTGACAATGGGTTTAACAATTTCTGCAAAATTTACTATGAATCTTTGGACAAAGTTTATCTTTCCTAAGAAAGATTGCACACCTTTTAAGTTCTTTGGATAAATCACCTTTTGAATTGCTTCTACTCTCTCAGGGTCTATTCTTACCCCTTCTCTAGATACTATATGTCCCAGCAACGTCCCCTCTTTGACTACAAAATAACATTTCTTGGGATTTAGTGAGACACCATATTCCAATGCTCTGTTAAAAATCTTGCCCAAGTGATAACAATGATCAATAGCCCTTTTGGAATATGTAGTTAAGTCATCTTGATAAATAACCATGAATAGATCAATGAGTTCTTTGAAAGCAACATCCATAGCCCTCTAAAAAGTTGCCCCTGCATTTATTAATCCAAAAGGCATTCTGATATACACATAGGCTCCCCATGGAGTAGTAAATGTAGTTTTATACTGCTTTGTCTCTTTAATTAAGACCTAGTTATAACCTTGAGAAGCCAACCTTCATTGACACCAACTCATAACTAGTCACCTTATGCAACATTGCTTCCATATTGGGTAATGAACAGTTATCTTTCAATGAAGCAATATTTAGATTTTTGAAATCCACACATAGTCTGATGTCACTATTTTTCTTTCTAACTGGCACTAAATTTGATACCCAAGTTGAATGTCTAATGGGATGGATTATTCTAGCATCCTTGAGTTTCATCAACTCTTGCTACATCTTGGTAGCCAACAAGGGGTTAATAGGCCTTTGTTTTTCCTAAATGGCTTCACATCTAATTTCAATGGGATTTCATGTTGAAAAAGGTCTTCTCTATATGCTTTCAAGTCCTCATATGACCAAGCAAAGACATGTTTGTATTTTCTCAGTAACTTGATCAAATTTGTTCTTATGTGAGGATCTAAACCTTTCCCAATATAAACTATTTGAGGACTACTTTCAGATCCTAAGTTTATCTCTTCTAAATCCTCAATCTTGGCATTGCTTAACTTTGATGAATCATTTTTC
>MU225705.1:2786320-2830327 GCA_018584345.1 Thuja plicata
ATAGATTAAATATTTATGTCACAATAATGCATGCAACCAAATATTTAATTATTTAATTAATCATATAAGCTCATACAATATAGTTTTCAATTAAATATTTAATTAAATCAAAACATTCAAATATTTCCATTTAATTAATTATTTAAAATAAACTTAGGATATAATTAAATTATTAATTCAACTATAATCCATTAATTCACTAAACATGGAAAATCACTCAATAATCCGAAAATCACCTGAAAACGTAATCAAGATAAAACACACACAAACTCAAGAGAGAGGGTATTCAAATTTTGTCAACCTAGACAAATCCGGATAGGGTAGTCATACTGAAACTCATCCAACATTAGGATGATTAGTCTTACGTTAGGGTTTTGGATCTGTATGTTACCTCCCATCTTTACCATTGAGATGAATACTTATGGGCACGCTCACTCCTGCCAATTCAGGGAAGACGATGCCCTGTACTTGCAATCCTGTCATCAAAGAACACACATGTACATACATACTATAATATCGCAATCAATGATAGGGATTGGTCGAACGTGTGGATCTCGCCGAAGCAAGTAACTACGTCTCTGTCCTCTACCATAACAACATGCAAACATATACATAAACATGATAACCATACACATGCAAGTATGGGGTGAGTACAATATAATCGAAACATAAATCATCACATCCTAATAATAATCATAACATCATAAACAATAATCACCATCAACTGAAAGAATAATAGCTCTCATGAAAGTAGCCTAAAATAATCCGGCCAATCAACTGAAACCAATGCCTAAAAGAGTACGACATCACAAACTAAAAGAAAAACATGAGTGGGTACTACAGTATTTGAATGTTTGGATAATGACTGATAATCAAATCACTTCCTAGACCAGTGCATGTCCTTTGGGCTATAGAGTCAATTACTTAAAGTTCATAGAAATACATAGAAACAAAATATTGTAAGGTGCCTTACAACTTACATACAATTAAGATAAAATGCCTTACAGATCATCTTCTTATCTCTATAATATTGTATCAAATCCTTAAATATTGTTATGCTCCCTGAAACCACTTACAAAATTTAGTTCTTTCCTTGAAAGAAACTTGCAAGTGATTAAATAACTACCTCATAGCTAAAATGCTTGAAATTGCCTTACAAATTCAAACATAAAAGAGCATACACAATCATTAAAGAGACAACAATAAAATTAGAGTAAAATTGCATTGTATTTTATTGATATGATCCTACTTTAGTACATAAAAATCTTGAAATTTTGAGAGACACAAACAGAAGTCTAGAAAAGTGGATTTTCTATATATTTTTCATCTCTATCTATTAAAACTTTGATCCTATATATAGGTCCTTAACCATCTTGGAATCCTTTATTTTAGGATGCAACTAGATTTGGATGGTTTTAGGAACCTAACCCTAAAAGTACACAAAAAGACAAAATAAGAGAATTTAGAAGCAGTGGGAGGACAAGAACAGGGGATATAGATCTGATATTCTTTGTCTCTTTTGGAATCTAGCGCCTTTGTCTGACAGTGTTCAGGATAGCTTTTGGTAGTTGCATTAAGACTGAGTGACTGCCATTAAAGGATAACCTACACTCATCTCTATTTATAGATAACCTCTCTGTGCTCATTGATTAGGCGCCAGGTGTTCCCTTCTACTCTTCATGTAGAATTTCCTCTTCAATCACAAGTTTCTTCTTCTTTGGCCTAGTCATCAGCTCCCATGCTGTCACTTCATCATCTATTGGCCACTTGAAGTCCTGAGTGCCCTGTACTTGTGCCTTTGGTCTCTCCCATCTGACATCAATGATGTTCTTAACATCCATTAGAAACTTGTTCAAGTCAATTTTAGCCTTGAAGGCCTCATCTAGTATTTTAATATATCCCTCAATATTCAAATCTGATCCCAAAATGAATGCCTCATTATTAGGCATCTTGCTATCAAACCCATTCCTCCAGGCATCTAAGGCCTTTATCTGATCATCTTCTCCTCTTAGGGAAGGAACAAATCTATTAAAATTTGTAGAAAAGAGGCTCAATTTAACCTCTATTTGATTCAATTTTCCTTTGAAGAATGAGAGAGCAATATTAATCTTTTTGATCCCATCTTCCACCTCTATTACTACCTTAGGCGAATATGATCTCAGGGTTTGCAAAGAAGAAATTTTTTCAAACAAGTGCACCGTGGAAGACCATTTGGTAAAATACAGGTTCAATATAGAAAGATACCCCATTACCTCAAGATAAAAAGTTGGAAACTTATTATAAGCATTAAGGATAACATCAGTCATATCCTTCAATATATCAATCCTGTGTTGCAGAATGCCTCTAAATGCATTCAAGGCAATTTCATTCTCCTTTTTTCCTATATCCTCCTTCTCAACCACCTCTTCTGACTTTTCTTTTTCTTCAATTTGCAAAGGTTGTTGTGAAGGTACATACACTACCTCAAGTTTTTCTTCTAATTCCTTCAATAGCCTTGGAATCACCTGATCCTATTGATGTATTTTGAGGTGGCACAACTCTCAGTATTTGGCCAATGCACTGGTCTCCTCTATCAATATGCTACACTTATCAGAGAGTTGTTTAGTCTTGTCCTCATTCAAGTGTGCCCAATGTGTCATAATCTAGGATATTTCCAAATCCTTTGTATTCTGTACAGACTAGACCATTTGATTGCCTACCATGTTCTCTTGAATGTTCACCAACTGAGGCTTCTGGTCCTTTGGGAAAAGGCTCCACATGGAAAAGGCTTGAGATTTTGGGCTATACCCAAAACCCTTAATCATATCTCCTATTTGTACCTCACTTGCCATCTTCAAATCTGGCTGCTTTCTTATCTGATCAATTATGAAAGCTAAAGCCAAGTCCCAACCCTCAGCAAGCAATATGCCACTGTTCAATACCATTTTTCCGGCCTCATCAGGTGAGATGTGGTCATTGTCTGGGTCATATGATTGTAAGGCCAAAAGGGCCTCATTGGTCAATGTCTCTTCCCCCTCAACCTTTAACTGAGCTCTAATTTGCTCTTTTTTGTACCATCTTAAGAAGTCTTTAAATTCCTCAGTCTTGATTAAGTTATCATCACTTAAAAAATGCTATTGATGTATCAACCTTTCATCAATACAAGACTTAAGAGGTAATTCAATATTTTCCTCTATATCAGGTTGCTACCTCTTGCCATGCCTAATCATTTTTCTTAGGTTATGGTCATATAACCTTTTCCCGAGAGCTAGGGCACTTGCTCTATCCTTTTTCTTTTCTTGCATCTTAGTTGAAGGCTAGCCTATATCTACCTTTTGCCTTTTGGCTGAAGGCTCCTCTACATCATCAAGTTGTGTAGCATCTGTTAGGTCAATAATATGGCCCTCAGCTCCTTGCAACTATGGTATCTTTGTAACATTCTACTGAGGCTTATCACATCTAGATGGATGGGCATAGTCACTGTCACTACCACTTTCATATTTAAACTCTGAATGATCTGGCTCTTGGGCTCCTTTTTTGTCTAAAACATTTTCAAGTTGTTCACAAAGCACATAAAAATTGTCAATCATGGCTTTGATTCTATCAGAAATATGACAAATTAGGATAGAATCCTCCAAAAGCCAATCTATTTCTTTTGATTTTCCTCTCAAGGTTCAGCGATTCCCGAATCCTTGTTCTCCTTGTCTTGATTTCATCCTCATCAAGAAGGTTTCTTGTAGCATCCTCTTCTATCCCTAGCACTCTACACAGGACATAGGCGATGTGCTTAATGTAGAAATGCAGGTCCTTGAAGCAATAAGGGGTTGTCCCACGTATAGGAGTAAGATGGTTTCTTACCCCCTTGAGCATGTGTTTCTGTAATAGTCCCCTAGCAATACAAGGATTTAACTTATACCTCTCTTCTTTCCTAGTAATGTTAATTTTGGTGGACATGGTACTATACAAGCCAAAAGCTTGCATAAATAAATTTCTATTCAGGATGAGCAAGGCAATGCCATTTTTCCTTTTAATTGTCTTAGACAAGACATCATAGTGACTGGCAAGGCCTAAGAACAAATCTACATCTATATAGACGTCAGGGACAATTAACCTAGCCAAACAACAGGTCCAAGGGTTTGATATTGGAATGGTTTTATCAAAATTTTTATAAAAGTAGTTAAAGAGGGAAAAACATGTTGTTCCCAGAGTATTAGCATCCTTGATGTCACAGTAGTCACCAGTAAGCACATTATCATTTTCCCTCTTATTCTAAGTTGAACCCGACAGTAATCTAAGGAATTCATCAGAGTAATTTATTTTTCCTTTGGTATCATCCTCTATCTCATCGCTCCTCCCACTGGTAGAAGCTACACTGACTGTTCTACTCATTTTTGGTTTGTTTCAACCCCATTTTCTTTACTGATATTGAATCAAATATTCTCTCAAGACTCACTTTACTTCTCTGTGCACTGTTCTCAGAAATTCAAAGCCTTTTAATCAATTGAGTACTCTGCAACTCATCCAATTTCTTCTCTCAACTTATAAAACCTAGCACTTCTTCGTTCTATAACTCTGAATGCAAGATAAGTTAAAAATGAGCCTTCAATCAACCTTTTATGATAACTATTTCAAGTACATGACTCATCATTTGAAAAATCATCAATTTTGTCTTCAATTCAGCATGCTGTGAAATAGATTGAAAACCTAGCCGTAGTTCATGAGCATGACAGAAAATCAAATTCATATATGTGTATCTTTAGAAAAACCTTATAAAATTCAAAGATGATGACATGTCTCTATGTGATTGTCTCTCTGTCATACATCTCAACTACCCTTTTTATTCATTAATCAATATTTTGGATTTTCATTGGACGCCAAATGATTCATGTTGTCATGTCAGCAACTACCACCTTTTTTGAAAATTCATATTGAGTGACTACGCGACTGTATATTATGTCCTTGTCACTGACCCAACTATTTAACCCTTAATTCTTCTGGAGAGCTAGTGACCATGTTACTTTCTCTGTCTTGGTTAACCATAGTTTATTTATGGCGATCACGCGACCAAAGAAATCAAAGTCACTGGATGTAAAACTTAACTCATATTTTACTCAGGGACTCCGTGACTAATAGTTACCTTTAGCTTTTATGGTTATTTCCAAGTCACTGAATGTTTCTTTTCATTATGAGACCCCGCAACTACCCTTGGTTACTTAATCATTGAATACAAATGTTAAGTGACAATTCTTTCGAAGACAATGCGACAGACATTTTACCCTTTAGTTCATCTAGAGACTACATGACATACCCTTATCTCTAAGTCATGAGTATCTTTTCCTTAAGGCTCTTTCCATCAAAGACTTCATGACCACCGTTTGATCTTTTCATCATTGCATTTGACGGCTCCGCTAAGTCGCTGATTATTTTTTAATACCTTTATATCAATTCAGAGACTACGCGACAAATGAAGCACTTTATAACCTTAGTCTCTTAATCGCAAGATGATCATTTTCCTTTGGGAGACTACGTGACATGTTTCTTAACCCTCTCACCTTTGGACACGTGTCTCCTTCTATCACTTGTCTCTGAATTGCTGAGTGGAGAACTGACTCAGCATCCCAATCCCGTGACAACCCAACTGTGTCATATCTCAAACTATATGTAGTTAGTCACGAAGTCTCAACATCTTTCCCTTAACCATCATCCCATCTAGAGACTACATGATATGAGCTTTTAACTATAGGCCAATTCAGAGACCAGGCGACTGAAGCAATCGCCAAGTCTCACAACAAATCACTGACTACTGGCCTTTTTACATGACACCGCGACTCATCTGTGGGCCCATTTACTAATTGCTGACATATTTATTATTTGGAGACTACTTGACATGAAGGGCTCCACCAAGTCTCATAAAACAAAAGGAATATTCCAATTCTTTGAGAAACATCCTGACATAAGCCAATTTCCTAGTCTCGAGATAAAGAGAAATATGTGATCAGGATCACTCGACTAGGCGACCATGGCTTAAAACACCTGACTTAAGTTATTTTAAAAAAGGTAACACCAAAATAGAAGTATGATAAGCATCTTAGGATTTTTCTCATTTTGGCCTATAAAACAAGACCTAGGGTTTCAAAGTTTTTCATTTTTACAGAGATTTTGACCTAAAGACCCTAAAAATTTCAACTGGGAAATTCCAAGAAACAAAGAGACTTCCGGCTTTAGAAAAGAAAAGAGCATGAGGATCACAAAACTTCAGCAAACAGACCAGAACCAGGAATACAACCAACATGTTACACCGACGAAGTGAATAGGACATCATCGATGAGTAAATAACACAACATGAAGATCATCATAGACAATACAAGTTTTGAGAAAAAAACTGATGGAACAGAAAAAGAATACCCGACGAACAGTTCAAGAAAGGAACACCGACGACAAAGAAAATTGACCATCAGAACTGATAGTCAGTCAGAGAACCCACAAAAAGTGGATCTGAGTTTTACACATTAGATAAATCATTGTAATTCTATTTATAGACTTTTCATTTGTTTTAAATCATAACTTGAGGGTCAAGCAAGCTTTATGTAAATATTTTAAAGCATCCTAACGGATCTAAAACATATCTAACTAAAGATCAAGGTCAAGTTGTAAACCTTGGATCTAGAGTTAACTTGCGAAAGCATGAATCAAGAATTAAGCTAAAATCTAGTATAAATAGATGTTCAATCAATTGTGAGTTACGAATTCATTGTTTTTGATAGCCACGAAGAGCATCTAAGGAGCAGAAGGTAGAATTCATGCAAAGTTTAGAAATAGATCACACCAGTTGACAAGAACACACAGAGGCTACCGACGAGCAGACAAAGGTATTATTCAATCATGGAAAGATGATTACGCATACATAGGAAGATTTATTGGATCTGTTATCAGAAATTGGAGATTGCATACATCATTAGATTAAAGACTTATGTAGTTGCATTCTAACAAGTGCATCACATCTAAAATCCTTTTCTGGAAGGTGGACTTAACCGTTCTTTACAAATCTCTTAATAGAGTGCACACTTAATAGTTTTGCTAAAGCTTCAAATGAAGTAGATCTTAACAGGTCTCCACTGTAATACTCCTAACAGGGTAGGTCATCATAAGTGACCAATTGTAAGCCTTAACTAGCCCCTTCTTATCTACAGATAGTGAAGTTTTGTGGGTAACAATCCCCATCATAGTTTTTACTTCCTAACAAGAGTTTTATGTGATATCATATCTTGTGTCATGTGTTATCTATTTTCATGAATGTTTTTGTATCATTGCATATACATAAATAAAGATGAACAGTTAGATAAGATAATTTACAAACTGATGATTAAGGGTTAATGGGCTAACCAAGGAAAAGTTTTAGAGGTACTGATTCACCCCTCCCCTCTTAGTACATCATTCCAATATAATTCCAAAACCTTTTGCAATCAACTCATGCAAAAATAGACCAAAAAAACTTGGACACAAATGAGAAACCCTGAATAGAAAAACTGAGCAACATTACCGAGTGGCCTTACCGATCAGTGTAGTGCAACCTGAGGAAAATAGTGTAAACCAACGAATAAGGTAAACTGAGCACCAGTATTTCCCAAACATCAATGTTGACTGAGCATCAAAGTTTAATGCATTTCCACCATTCTCGGTCAATACTACCAAGGAAGTCCAAATTTATAAATAGCTCTAACAGTGGCTCTAATTGGGGATATATATCTCTTGTAGGCATAATAAGTATTTAGAATCTCAGGGAAAAGTAGACCACCCAAAAATGGAAAGGAAACCTAACCTAAAATAGAAAGAAGGAAACAAGAGAAGGAAAACCTACTCCTAAAAACTATAGAGACCTACCTACAACTATTGTTCATGGATTTTGAGACTTCAAGAGAAGTATAATTTAAAGAATATCCATAAACATGCAATTCCACAAAATTTCCAAGAAATTCCTTAAGAATGTATAAATATGTACCCATGTTGCTGTCAATAACATATGGTCCAAGACAAATAGGGTCAAGTTTACCATGTTTACCTTTATCCTCAAGTCTAGCATTCCACATCAGGACCAAATCATCAGCTTCAAAGCTCCTGATTATTGTTATTTTATCAAACATATCCATATACTACAACTCCAATTGAACATTCTTTTCATGTGCATCTCTCCTTGATTCATATAATTGTATCAAGTAATCCATCGTGAGTCTCATATCATCATCCATCTCTTCATCATATTCCTGGACAAACGTATACATTTGCAATATATTGTTTTGAGGCAACCTAGCATGAATTCCATACACTAAGTCAAAAGGTGCACAACCAATTTCCTTCTTGACTATTACTCTATCAGCCCACAGTGCTAACTGAAACTTTGAATCCTAAACTTTCTTATTTTTATGTAACATCCTCTTAAGTATCTTGATCAAACTCTTATTACTAGATTCATCCTTACCATTCCCCTATGGCTGATATGGGGATGAGTAAGATATTTGGACCCCATACTATCAGCAAAAAGAACTAAGCTCTTCTATCTGAAACACATTGCATTATCCACAACAATACTCTCAGGGCATCGAAATCTAGTCAAGATATTTTGTAACACAAAATCAACGATAATTTTACTAGTATCCTTTCGAGTGGGGATTGCTTCAACCCATTTAGTAAAATAGTAAATTGCTAATAGAATCCATGAATGGCCTCCACTTGACATATTTGCAATCTCACCAATGAATTCCATTCCCCATTTCTGCAAAGATGCCTCCACTACAATAGGTTTCAATAGAAAACTACACCCAAAATTGATCTTTCTTGCAAATCTTTGGTAGGCATCACATCTCTTAACGTAATTGTGGGCATCCTTGAAGATAGTTGGCTACCAAAATCCAGACCTACGAATCTTGTGTGCATTATTCTTAGTCATGTAATGGCCTCCACATGCCCCATTATGCATCTGTTCCATCAAGATTTTATATCTGTCAAAGTCTACACATTTGAGAAATAATCCATTATTGCTCCTCCACCATAATTATCCCTAAATTATAGCATATTTTACATCCTACAATTTGACTGTTCTTTTCCTATTTTCATCCATGTCATGGGGTAACACCATCTTCTACAAATATCCAACAATGTCCTTATACTATTCACAATAGTCCATTTCACAAATGTAGGGCCTTTGATCTTCCTCTAATATGTTTATATGATTGGCATTGCAATTTCTTTGAGCCATAAGCTTTGCAAGTCCCATAACCCTAACCAATTTTGTAATATGTATATCAATGTTAAAATCATGAATTTTGTTTATCCATCTACATATCCTTCCTGACACCTCATGTTGGACTAAAATATCCTTCACAATAGCACTAGGTACATAAGCAATCACAATCTCTCCTACCAAATAACACCTAAAATCCTTAACAACTTTAACTAGTGCATAAGCTTGTTTTTCCATGATGTCATGCTTTAATCATTTTGCTTGTAAGGACTTACTAAAAAAGGAAATGGTCTGTTAGAAACACTCTGTATTCTTTTGTAATAGTACTACAACAATGGTGGTGTATGAAGCAAAGGATAAGATTTGCAAAGGCTTACAATAATCTGGTACTCTAGGGACTGGAGCATTCTTAATAGCTTGTTTGATACTTGAAAAAGACTTGCATGCCTCTTGATTCCACTCTACTTTGTCTCCTTTCTTCATCATCCTTGAGATTGGAATATTGGTTTCAACAAAGTTAGTAATAAATATCCTCAAGAAATTTACCTGTCCAAAGAAAGACTAGATGCCTTGAAATTCTTAGGCTAAGGGATCTTATCAATTGCATCTATTCTTTTAGGTTCAATCATTAATCCATCTCTAGATACAATACTCCCTAATATCTTTCCCTTTGTCACTCCAAAAAATACACTTCTTTGTGTTAAAATAAACCCCATATTCCAATGCTCTCAAAAAAAGTTTGTCAAGATGACCACAATGTTCTTCCTCTTTTGTTGAATAGGCACTAAGATCATCTTGGTATACTGCTAGAAAAACATTTATGAAATCTGCAAATGCCACATCCATGGCTCTTTGAAATGTTTCTCCATCATTTGTCAATCCAAAGGGAATTATGACATACACATAAGTGCCCCATGGTGTGGTGAATGCAGTCTTGAACTTCTCTGATTCCTTAACCATGACCTAATTGTACCCTAAAAATCCATCCAACATAGATATCAATTCTAATATAGTGATTCTTTTTAGCATTTCTTCCATATTGGGCAACCCATATTTATCCTTTAGTGAATTTATGTTCATGTTCCTGAAGTCTATGTACACAAATTCTAATATCACCATTTTTCTTTCTGACTAGTACCAAATTTGATACCCATGTTGAATGTCTTATTAGTTTAAAAATTCTGGCATCCCTCATCTTCTTTAATTATTCTTGCATCTTGGGAGCTAGGGTAGGATTAATAGGTCTTAATTTCTATTTAAAAGGCTTTGTGCCTTCTTTTAAAGGAATCTCATGTTGGAAAAGCTCCTCTTTGTATGCCTTTAAGTCCTCATAAGACCATGCAAAGATATGTTTATACTTGTTAAGAAGATTAACCAACAACTCTATGATTTTAGAGGACATTTTCTTACCAGTGTATACCTTCTTAGGAGCTTCATCTGTCCCTAAATTTACATCATCCAAATTCTCTTGCTTTTTCATGGTCCTTGCAGAATAGGACTTTCCCTTGTTGTCAAAAGATTTCTAAATCACAACCAATCCTTTGGGAACTCTATTTGGCTTCAGTTGTAGGACATATTTTCCAAAAACAACATCATTACCATCCATAGTCTCTATATACCCACTCAAATCCATCTCTTTATTTGCTAAGTCTGATTGATAATGCAAGAATCTAAAAACATCTAAATCATCTTCAAAAACTTTCCAAATTTCAATATGGTCTAGGATAGAAGGCCTAGATTGAACCTCAATCTTAGAAATCCCTGCAAAGGTACCATCTCCTAGATGTAGAGCAATATTGGCCAATAATTCAACCATTTTGTTCTGATTCTTATCCATCCAATCAATTCCAAAAGCACAAGAATTTTCTAGTTCATCCCATACAACATTCCTATACTACCTTAGTCTCTGATTTTTTGAAGCATACTTAGATCTTATCTGAGAGATTTCTAATTCAGAGTCTCCAATCGCCCTGAGGTTATTAATGTTGTTCCTCAAGGCCAATCTTAGCCTAATCAACAAGGCCTCATACTTAACAACAATATTAGTACATCTAAATAACAAGGAGAATGAGAACTTGTAGGTCTTACCACTAGGAGCTATCAATAGAAATCCAGCACCTAATCCTTCTTTTGAGCTTTTACCATCAAATTACATTGTCCACAAACCATCATTATCTGCTATATTATCTTTTTCTTCAATCAATAACATACACTAATTTTTTTCTCCATCCTTTCCACCTTGGAATTGGAAAGATCATATTTTAGTATCCAAAAAGAAGTTCATGTTATTTTAATTTATTTCCTCAATCATGTGAGGAGTCCTTGTTTCTCTAGATACCTTGACACTCTGACCAATAACATCAAAAGTAGAAAATGAACCCGTTGAGGCACTCCACTTCCTTGATAAAAGTATTCCTTACTGAGGAGGGATATACACTACTAGAACACTCATAGTTAGCATATTTTCAAGGCATGCAAAAATTTTATAGGGTAGATATTTAATGGTAAATATGAGAGGTACTTCTCTAGAATTCATTTCTCGACATATCCTGTGAGGAGAGTCAACTTGCAGTCCTAATTAATTCATGATTTCTGTCAGCATGACAATATTTGATGCCTAGAATCTATCATACAATTCTTTATCCTTTTACCATTTATAACCAAAGTCAAGAAAAATGGATCCACAACTCCTAAAGGATTGCTCCCATGATTAGTATTTAAGAAAACTTGAGGGATCTTTGAGATAATCACCTCTGATTCTTTTACCTTGTTATCAAACTTATCCTTTGATTTTCCCATTTTCACAAGTTCCTCATGCTCATGCATTCTTGTCGAAGAGATGCTTCTCACCCCTGTTAAATTATTTTCTTTGTGTTCCTCAATTCTCATCATATCTAAGAGTGGAACTTTGGCAATGATTTGTGATAACAACTACCACATATCAACTGGAGTATACTTTAAATCAGAAATGCCTTGCTTCAAAGTAATAACATTTTCTTCTTCAATTTGAGTAGCAAAGCCTGGCTAAATCCTTTTTTATTTGCATGAATAGATGGAACACTTATTTCTGGTGTCTTTACTTTTACCTTGTGGAAAATGTTTGGATTATTAGGTGTATCATCTTTCAGTTAGGAATAAGGTGTCTCAACCTTGTATATTTCCTTACATTTGATATTTTCCAAATGTCAGCACTTTGGACAATGTGTAAGGTAATCATGACTAAAATGGTTATGATGGATTCCTATGACTGTCATTTATATTTGTAAGAGCTAATTGTGGAAGTTTTTATGATGGGTGAAGACATGCAAGACATGTGGTAACTAATCAATTGAGTACTGTACACTCTTCTTCAATTGTGGGGTTCGGGGTTCCAATTTTCTCAGAGAATGGTAAAACCCTAATATGGCTGCCTTTGGAAGTTTCCCTAAAAAGTTATGCACATGATATAAGAATTTTTTAGGGTTGTGAATAATAGAGAAGTTAGTGTATTGTTGGAACATTTTTATGCTACCAAATTTTTCTTCAAGTGTTGATTATCTCCTGAAAGAACTTGCATTGCAAGTGTATTGTAAACAGTATTAATTTTGATTAATACATTGTGTTGGTTTTGGAGTGCTAGGGATTTTTACCAAAAGGTTTTCCCTAGAGTAAATCATTGTGTCATTCTCATTTTTCTATGTATGCATATTTTTGTATTATCATTCTATAATTGCTAAGGGTTAAATCTGAATTTGGATGATCCTCTTCTCGGGAGTTAAGCGTAGGGAACTATTTTCCACACACTTAGTTTCCTTTCACTTTCTTGACCTTTGTCTTCCTAATACCTCCAATGGACCTTTCTCTTCCTATTTCTTTCTCTCTATTTTCTCATTCTTATCTGACAAAAATACCATAGGGTCTTCCATCAACATTTCCCACTATTTTGTCTCTCAAATTGTAGTTAATCCTTACTTAAGCAACCATGTCTATAGTAATTTGTGCAATTTCTTCATCTCTAGGTCTTCTTACTACAAAAGGACCATTTCTCCTTATAGAATTTCATCTCATATTATCAACCTTTTCTTCTTCCTCATCAGATGAAGACACATAATTACCTGCACTCTCCTTATCAGATTCCTCTTCACTCCTTAAAAGTGAAGTGGTCATTGCACAACCACTATCATCATATAGTTCATCCTCTTCTTCTCTTTCTTGTTGCGACTCACTTGGAGAGATGTTCAAAGAAATCACACAATGATCAGGGCTATGTAGGGATTGGCAGGCAGTGCACCATGCAACATGATCACATGTATTGACAAAATTTCTTTGTAAAGTATAAGAAGTGTTACCATTAGGCTTTGATGAACTATAACTGATTGAATGTTTGAAGATGTTAAGTTGATGATCATGCATGGCATTAAAAAAGTTAATGTATTGTATTTTCATTGATGTCCACGTGATATAATATGTATGGTCATGAACATACTGCAAAAGACCTCAAAGAACCAATGAATCAAAGGATATGCTTTCAGTAATGCATATAAGTCAAGTATTCACCAAGTGACTGCATAACCCGATGGAGTTCACACCGGCAGTCAGAGTAAAAGAGAAAATTAACAGTACTACCCGACGAGAAAATACACAATATTAACATTGAGAAAAGTCATAGTGTTGCCTGACAAGAAAAACACAGAGTAACCCGACAGACAAAATCACAGTGTTGCCCAACAGAAAAGACAAGGATGGATATCCGGATGAAAAATGAAGTCACATCGATGGAACAGTCAGTTATCACCAATGAATAACTAAAGTGTTGACCGACAGAACAAAGACTTAAAAAATGACAAAATTCTTAGTTTTCAAGTGCTATAGATAGACTTAACTGATACTTATCATTGTTTTAATCCACTAGATAAAGCCAAGGATAAGTAAAGGATTTAAAGCTAATTTGTCTAGTTGGCAAGAAGATCTCTTTGAGATAAAAATGAAGTTTTTCTTTAAATCTAATTGGTGAGAATTGTGGATCACGCTAAGAATCCAGAAATCTAAGAACCGATGAAACATATCTATAAAGAGACAAACCCAATTTATTACAAATTGTGTGGGGTGAAGAGAAAAAAGGGAAGATGCTAAAGAGATTCTAAAGGAGAAGAAAGTCTTCATTCAGAGTTGATCAACAAAATGAGGAAAGAGCTAGATTCTATAAACACCAAGGAATAGTGAGACAACATCACAAAGTGGAACAGAGTGGAGAAAAGGTATTGAATTGATTATATTGATCAGAGAGGTAATGCACTTACAATAGATCTGGAAATCTATAATTCAAGTTGTATGTGTGAACAGAACATTAATGTTTCTGTTTAACCATTGAACCATCAAGTCTCTTAACCGAGCAAGAGTTAAAAGTCTTTTGTAATTGAGATATATCCTAAGGAGTATCAAAACATTTGATCATAGAAAGTAGCATTGGATATGCCTGATACCTATTGACAGGCCAAGTGATTTTTATATCAAGGATGGTAGCATTAGATGCAAGATACTAGGTGACAAACTATCTTTTAAATCCTCTAACAAGGTCACACCTAACAGTGTGTTTGTAACCTTTAATAGGGTTGGCTCTTAACCAAGCTCACTTCAGAAGAGTGAAAATTTGGGGTATTGGTCCTGGTGGTTTTTCACCTAACAAGGTTTCCACATTAAAAATCCATGTGTTATGTGTTAATGTTTCATTACTTTACTATTTTACATTTCACATATGCAATTCTAGATTGATCAATATACTCTATCTATTTACTGTGTTTTGATAAATGAAAGACTGCTTATTTTTTTACATATAGGAGAAGGTTTAACAAGGAAATCCAACAAGTAGTAATCTATTATAAGTATTTCAAGGCATTCACCTTGTAGGAATGAGTATAACCAGAGGCTTAAAAGTGGTAATAAGTTTTAAGGGTTGATTTAAGTATTAATTTTTTAGGCCATTGATTCACCCCCCCCTCTCAGTTATTACTAACAATTGGTATCAGAGCTTGTGTGATTAGAAGGAAGGTTTCAAAGACCTAAGCTAAAGATCACAAGATGAATAGACAAGATATGCCCAAGTTGAACAAAGACAATTTTGCTTCATGATAGAACATAATAAGACTCCACTTATCAGGTATTGGAAATGATGTTACTCAATACTTAGATACTGAATATGTGTTACCCATAGGAGCGCCCATAGTTGAACAAATGAGAGAGAAGTATGAGAACAATTTCATGATGATAGAGCTTGCTTCGTCACTCTCTGATGCTGAATTTGAAGATGTCAAAACCTACAAGACTGCAAAGTAGATGTGGGACAAATTGATGCTTGTACATGGTGGTGACAAGAATGTTTTGAGAGCCAAGGCAGAAAGCCTTAGAGGAAAGTTTGATGATCTCAAAATGAAAGAAGGTAAAAACATCACACAGTACAACACAAGAATTAAAGAGGTAGTCAATGCTATCCGAGGATTTGGAGGTGTACTAAAAGAAGATACAGTGGTAAGTAAAATTCTAAGAACCTTACTGCCTACTTATGCTATTAGAGTATCTACCATTCAAGAAATGAGAGCAGTAGCAAATAGAAATGTTACTATAGTCAGTTTAATTGGAAGACCAATTTCATTTGAGATGAATAACTTTGATAATAGTGTCTTACCGAACATAGAATCTGCATTCAAATCTTCTTTAAGAATAAGTAAAGCAACTCATAAACACACTATGAGAAAAGATAGTGATAGTGAAAGTGAAGAAGAAGATCTTGATGAAATTGAAGCACTTATGGCTAGAAGAATGCAGAGAGGCAAAGGAAAATACAAAGGTAAATTACCACTTGTTTGTTTTAATTGTAAAGAGATTGGACACTTTGCTGCAAGGTGTCCTAACAGAAGAAAATATGATAGAAGTAATGATAGGTCATTTCAAAAGAAGTATGATAGAAGTGATTACAGAAGCAACCGACAATCAAAAAGAAGAGATACCTGAGACTACAAGGACAAAGGAAAGAAGACCAGTTACCTAGAGAAATGCAAAGATGATGATACTAACACCAAATCTGATGAAGACATCAAGATGGTGTTTGTGGCAGTAAAAGATGATTCAGATGATGATGAAGAAAGGTATGTAGGAACTGCACTCATATCTAAAGTTAGTAAAAATGATGTCTAGATCATAGATAGTGGTTGCACTCACCATATGAGCAGTGACAAGAATTTTTTTGAGATTTTTGAATACTATAATGGTGGATCAATCAAAATGGGTAATGACACACCTTGTCCTATTGAAGGTAGAGGGACTATAATTTTGAATAACCTGATAAAATGTGAAAATGCTAATTGGGTGAAAGGATTGAATTATAATCTAATGAGTGTTTCTTAGTGGAATAATTTAGGTCACAGAGTAGCATTTGAAAATAAGAAAGAAAAGATCTTTAATGAATCAAGAAATCTGATTGGTACTGGTGAGAAGACAAAAGATAACTTATTCTATCTGAATGATACTAACACCACTTGCTTAATGGCTAGAAATGAATACATATGGTTGTGGCACCAAACATTGTGTCATGTGAAATTTGAAAACATGATAAAGATAAGAAAAAAGAGAAATATAAGAGGCTTACCGACAATGACCAAGCCCGACAACATCATGTGTATGAATTATCAAAAAGGTAAGATGACAAAGTCTAGTTTCAAAAGAAAACCCATACATCTGATGCCATTCTAGAATTAGTCCATATTGATCTATGTGGACCTATGAGGACAAAGAGTTATTATGGTGATAGATATTTTATTCTCTTTATTGATGATTACTCTAGAATGATGAGAGTCATGTTTCTAAATGAAAAATATGAAGCATTTAAGATGTTTAAATGCTACAAAGAAATGGTAGATAAACAAAGTGATAAAGAATTGAAATGCTTAAGATTAGATAGAGGAGGGGAATTTATTTCAGATGAATTCAATAACTTTTGTAATGATCATGGAATCAAAAGGCAGGTCTCTACAGGGAGAACACCATAACAAAATGGAATTACTGAAAGAAGGAATAGATCCATAGTTGATTGTGGAAGGACATTGATGATAGAGAAAGGCATCACCCAAATCTTCTAGAGAGAAGTTGCCAGTACTACTATTTACACATTAAATAGAGTACAATTAAAGAAAGACACTAAGAAGACACCTTATGAGCTATGGTATGGATACACACCCAATGTGAGTTATTTATAAATTTTTGGTAGTCATTTTTATATCTTAAAAGATGATAGAAATGGAAAACTTGACTCCAAGAGTGATGAAGGAATTTTTCTAGGGTATTCCACCAAGAGAAAGGCTTATAAATGTCTAAATAAGGTCTCTAACAAAATTGTTGAAAGTGAAAATGTAAAGATAAATGAATTTGCAGAGAAGAATGAAAAGGAAAGCACAAAAGAACCAGAGGACTACAATAGGCTTGTTTACAAGAAAGAATTTGACACTCTACCTGACCAACAATATAGAGCTCCTGAGAAATAGATCATTGCACCTGAGCATCAGGCTGCAAATACCGACAATCTGGATATTGCTCCAGAAGATGCACAAAGTGATGGAGAACAAAATGAAGGAAAAAATGATGATCAAGATGATAGACAAAGATCTAAATTTGTACTTTCTATATATGTCAGAAGGAACCATCCATAAAACTAGATCATTGGAGATAAGAAGGCTGGCATGAGAACCAAACATAAGTTTATAAACACAAGATGTCTTATTTGTGATTATGAGCCAAAATCTGTCAATGATGCACTTGATAATGATGAATGGATTAGTGCTATGAATTAAGAGATTGAGAAGATTGAGAAAAATAAGACATGGACACGTGTACCGAGAATAGATGACAAGAATGTCATCAGTACAAAATGGATATTCAGGAATAAAATGAATGAGAATGGAGAAGTCGCCATAAATAAAGCAAGACTAGTATGCAAGGGGTATGCACAAGAAGAAGGAATTGACTATGGAGAGACCTTTGTACTTGTTGCTAGGCTAGAAGGAGTGAGAATATTACTTTCCTATGTTGCATGTAAAGGATTCAAGGTATATCAAATGGATGTCAAGTCTGCATTCCTAAATGGAATACTTGAGGAAGAGGTATACATTGAACAACCAGAAGGGTTTGTTGATCTAGACAAGAGGGACATGGTATGTAGACTACACAAAGCCTTGTATAGATTGAAACAAGCACCCCACGCATGGTATGAAAGACTCCATTTCTATCTTATAAGTATTGGATTTGTAAGGACTAGTGAAAATAGTAATCTTTATTTGATGGAAGATACTGATGTTAACATTTTGATTGTTGAGATATTTGTTGATGACATCATATTTGGAGGCAATTATATGCTATTTAAATCATTTGCAAATAAAATGAGCAAAGAGTTTGATATGTCTATGTTTGGAGAGATTAAGTTATTTCTTAGTCTAGAGATCATGCAACAAGGTGAAGGTATTTTCATTACACAATCCCAATACATCAAGGAAGTACTAAAAATATTCAAGATGGAAGAGTCCAAATGAGTTGGAACACTGATGGAAACTGGATGTAAGATAACAAAGGAGGAAAAGTCGTCAGAGGTAAATTAGACTTTGTACAGATCAATGATTGGAAAACTCATGTATGTTGTACATACTAGAATAGATATTGCACATGTAGTAGGAATAGTTGCATGATTTTTTGCTAATCCCAGAGAATCACATATGACTGCTATGAAAAGAATCCTAAGAAATATTAAGAATACCAAGGAATATGGCTTATGGTATAGAAGAGAAGGCAAATTTGAACTTAAGGTATTTACTAATGCTGATTGGGATGGAAATATTGAGGACTGAAAGACCACAACCAGAGGAGCATTTTTTATGGGTGACATACTTGTCACATGGATCAACAAGAAGAAATGATGCATCTCTCAATCTACTGCAGAAGTAGAGTATTTTTTTGCTATTGCAAACTACTCAAATATTGCATGGATCAAAGAGTTACTGGAAGGTATGCATGTGAAAATTCTTGAACCAATAATTATCTATTGTGATAATACAAGTGCAATAAACATTTCCAAGAATCCAGTCATGCATGCTAAAACAAAGCATATTGTGAACAAGTATCATTATTTGAGAGAAAAAGTTTAGGTAAAGGAGGTGATACTTGGGTTTGTGCAATCAAAGGAACAATTGGCTGATATCAACACCAAGCCACTGCCCAAGGATACATTTGAATACTTGAGAAAGAGACTAGGGGTCAGACTCTTGTCTACTGGTCAGTAAGATGACTAGAAGGCTACATCAGCCTACATATTATAAGAATATCATCACATGCATTGACAAAATTTATTTGTAAAGGATCAAAAGTGTTACCATTAGGCTTTGAGGAACTATAAATAATTGAGTGTTTGAAGATGTTAAGTTGATGATCATGCAAGGTATTAAAAAATATAATGTATTGTATTGTCATTGATGTCAACTTGATATAATTTGTATGGTCATGAACATACTGCCAAAGACTTCAAAGAACTGATGAATCAAAGGCTATGCTTTCAGTAATGCACATAAGTCAAGTATTCACAAAGTGATTGCATAACCCGATGGAGTGCACACCGACTGTCAGATTAAAAGAGCAAAGACACAGTATTACCTAATGAGAAAATGCACAGCATTATCGATGAGAAAAGTCATAGTGTTTCTCAACGAGAAAAATATAGAGTAACCCGATAGAAAAAATAACAGTGTTTCCCGACAGAAAATACAAGGATGGAGATATCGATGACAAGTGAAGTCACACTAACAGAATAGTCAGTTATCATCGATGACTAACTGAAGTGTTGATTGAAAGAATAGAGAGTTTAGAAAAGACAAAATAATTGGTTGTCAAGAGCTATAAATAGACTTAACTGATACTTATCATTGTTTTAATCGACCATATAAAGTCAAGGATAAGTAAAGGATTTAAAGCTAATTTGTCCAGTTGGAAAGAAGATCTCTTTGAGATAAAACTAGAATTTTTCTTTAAATCTAATTGGCAAAAATTGTGGATCATGCCAAGAATCAAGAAAGCCAAGAAATGGTGAAGCATGTATATAAAGAGACAAACCCAATTCATTATGAATTTTGTGGGGTAAAGAGAAAAGAGGGAAGATGCTAAAGAGATTCTGAAAGAGAATAAAATATTCATTTAGAGCTGATCAACAAGTTGAGCAAAGAGCTAGATTCTACAGACATCGACAAATAGTGAGACAACATCAAAGAGTAGAAACATGTGGAGCACAGGTATTGAATTGATTATATTGATTAGAGAGGTAATGCACTTACAATAGATCTGAAAATCTGCAATTCAAGTTGTATGTGTGAACAGATCATTAATGTTTCAGTTTAACCATTGAAGCATCAAGTCTCTTAATCGAGCAGGACTTAAAAGTCTTTTGTAATTAAGATACATCCTAAGGAGTATAAAAAAATTTGATCATAGAAAGTAGCATTGGATATGCCCGATACTAGGTGACAAACTATCTTTTAAATCCTCTAACAAGGTCACACCTAATAGTGTGTTTGTAACCTTTAACAGGGTTAGCTCTTAATTGAGCTCACTTGAGAAGAGTGATAATTTGGGGTACCAATCCCAATGGTTTTTCTCCTAACAGGGTTTTTGTCGGTTCTCAAATCAATAGATTGGATTTCCTATGGACTTGCCAATCCAATGCTTGGAAACCCAAGTGATTTGTCCAACTAACAAGTCACAACCAAAGCAAGGTTGGAACTTCTGTAATTCTCGCTCTGTTGGTAGGCCTATACCTTGACTTATCCTTCAAGTTACAAGGCTTTTTATATCAGATAAGAAACACTTCAACCTTCTCTCTCAAGTATGGCAAGGAACTTGAAGCAAATCTAACTGAAAGAATTATATCATGAACTGTAAACTAAAATACTTTAAGTAATTGAAAGAATGTTTAGTAAATGTGTATGTAATTTGAAATGAATAGATAGATAATATATCTCAAAAATATAAACAATGAACTGAATAACTATAATCCAAATAATGATTAGACCAGTGCCTTATTCTACCATGGGCAATAAAGTCAAGATCATTCCAAAATTATGTTCAACCTCGAAGATAATTTTACAAGAAAACTTATCACTTCAAAGGTGTTATGGAAAGTACATACAACCTAAAAAAAATTCAGAAATATTTCAAAAGGGTAATACTTCTCAGATGACAGACCAATTGACTAAGGCCTCAATCAACAGAATTTGACCATGCAAAATGAGAAAACCAATTGAAAATATAGACTCTGAATCAAATAAGGAAGCATGCACATCAAACTATCACTTTAAAGAAGTTCTATTGGTTTATCTGAGGGAATAATTGTAAAATGATAATGAAACTATTACACATGTGAAAGAAAAAAGACTTATCTTTATTAATTTTGAAAAAATAATACATCCAGGTCCATGTTATACTTGTTGATTAAAAACTATCCAAATATTTGAAATTGTATTATATTGTATCCCTTCTCTTTATATATATATATATATATATATATATATATATATATATATATATATATACATATACATATACATATACATATACATATACATATGTTTGAGTGGCTTTCACACCTCTTTAGGGTGAAAAGGCACAACTCTTATTACAAATTATTTTGAAAAAACAATAAACTAACTAAAAAATAACTACCTAACTTTCGGATTTGGCTTTGGTCAAAAAATAGTAAACACCTCATGAAAAGATAATATTTATTTTGGAGATAGGAAATTTGATTTTCCGAACAGGGTCATTTTTAGATTTTTAAAGTTTGACCATCTTTATCCTCTGTCAAAATGATCTTTGTAGAAGGTCTAAATTCCAGCATTTTTTGAAGGCTTCGATTAGTTAGTTGATGTAGGAGCATCCTGGGTGTAAGGGCAATCTTGCATCACCCAAAAAAAATTTATGTTTTCTTTTCAATAAGGGCTATCTTGTGTAGAGCTGCTATTTATGGAAACTTGCTATTTTTAGTAAGTTGGTCATACGATCTTGGAATGTTCTGATTTTGCATGTGGAGGTTCATCTCAGTCATATCAGCCTGCCAGTAAAGTTTCATGGCTAGTTCAGGTCTATTTTTGAAGATATTGAAAATTTTCGGTATTGAAAACAGGGTATAGAAACTTTGAGCTCAGTTTTGAAGGCTTTAGAGGCCCCGAATGAGGTCGAAACTTGACTTGAATGAAGCTTGCTTATTCATGCATTGTAGAGCGCTTCGTGGCATTTCTGAAATGGGGTTATAATAGTCAATCGGGTCAACTGGTGATGAATTATGGTCTCTGGAAGTTGGGCCACCTGAAATAGCAGAAAGTAGTTTTCCTTCAAAAATTTTGTTCGGGTTTCAAAAGTTATTTTGTGCCGACTTTGATGTACTAAATTGAAAAATAAAATATTTCTAAGTTTGGCCGGCCCTAAGGGCTCAATTTCTGGAACCTTCTCGGGCGGTGGAAATTACCTATATAAAGAAGGCCCGTAGTGTTGTCTTAGGTAGTTCGGGACGGTTCTGGGTAGATCTGGGTAATAATTTGAGGCTTTGTCCTACATAATATTGTAAGGGGAATGCCCATGTGGCTTTGCATACTATAATTCTAAAAGTTTGTAATTCCACATTTGTGGAGATAATAAGAAGCCCATTTTTTTGTTCTTGCAAATTATTGTTGCTTCTCTGTTTCTGTTATGTGTTTGTGGCATTAAGGGGAGCACCCTTCATCATTATTTCTATTTATTTCTCTCATAAAGCTTCCTTCCTTTGATATTTTTTAGTATGGAGAAACATGGTTCTTGATAATGGATTGGGACTTCTAAATTATCAAAATTTAGGCTACCACCAGTGGCTCTTTCTGGGGACATATGCTCCCTGTGAGTATAGCGAGATTCCAGCTATCTCTGGAGAAGCAGACCAAGTATCCTAACTTAATCTGATGCAAAGTGATTTGGTTCTCATCTTTAATATTTAGCTTTACACCAATAGGCTCATGAAAAAATTTCATAGGAACATTCAATTGGGTGGCCCCAGGCCCCCCAAAAAATGAACAATTCTTCTTTCCTCTATCGAATACATAATTTTAATCATGTAATACTTTGGATCTCCTTGCTAAATATAAGATCCCCATGCATTTGATCAAACCTACAAGTAACTATATTAATCTCTTCTTCTTGGATGCCTTTACGTACACAATCTTCCCTATACTCAAGATGTTGTTTCTTTTCACAAAAAGGATTTGGAGATAACTCACATTCAAGAACTTCCTTCTTATCAAGAATTTGATCAAATAGGATACTCAAATAATTTTCAGAACTAATCTTCAACACATTCTCCTCATTATGTATGTTTGATTCCATCTCATCTTCACATGTTTGATAAAACATCTACTCATAGGATGAAATAATGCATGTCTCACTTTCTAAATACACTTCCCCATACATATTTTGAGTTTCACCATCTTCAAAATCATCACTAGGCTCATTGTCTTTATCGTGATGTTGATGGACTTGATTGCATATTAAATATTCTTTAAATAATAGATTCAAGGATACAGATAACTCAGGCATATCTCCATGAGAGATTTCATCTTAAACTTCTTCGTGTTCATATGTTGTATGTTGTTCTATTTCATCTTCATTATTTGATTCTTGACATTTATCATCTTGTTCATCTAGTACCCCCGAGTATGTACTAATCCATCAATTTTCTTATCATGGTGCATTGAGAAAAAAATTTGACCACTCTTCTCAACATGTTTTTGATATTCCATGTCTAGTAAATATGAGATTTCTTCTGTACTGAGAAGATCTTCTTCCTCATCATTATGGTCATTGATACATATTTCCCTAAAAATCTCACTACGTATAGATTCTACTTCAATCTGATCTGAATTTTCTTCCTCTATGTCATCATTCTTTTCTTCCCTCAATACTTCACATATTTTCTCAAGAAAAGATAGTAGTTGGGAATCATGGTAGATTCCTAACTCACAAAGTTTATCCATTAATTCCCTTCCTAGAGGCCTGATATCCAAAGGTATTTCTCGATAGATCTTTATCATTCTCATGAAAAAATGTAGTGCAGGTTCACCTTTATATATTTCCTAACTGAAGAATGTATCCAAAGGGGACATGTAATATTTTTCCTCCAAAATATAATTTGGCTCTCTTTCCTATTCATAGCACATGTCTTGTTCGTAATACATGTTTTCTTCTTCACTATGGGCATCATGAAACATATCAAGAAACCACTGCTCAAACTGTCTCCATGATGAGATGGATTGTGTGGGTAGTGATTCATATACTTGTCTGACATTATCTTTTATTGTCCTGAAAAATAGCCTCATCACCTGATCCTCTGTAGAAACCTCATAATCTCCTATGTTGTATTGTCGATTCATCCCATTCTCCATGGAACTTTGGTAGAAGTTGTGAAATTTTAGGGAATAAATTATTTGGGATGCATTGAAATCTCCTAAGATCCAATGGCCTGATACCATCTGGAATAAAAATCTTTCTTTGAAATGATGGATACATTTGAAAAAACAATCCACCATCTCCTTCTGAGTCTTCTCCCTCAGTAGAGTCACTAACTGAAATGATTTTTTCAATAGAGTCACCACCTTCTTATCAGAAGGAAAATACTTACTATCTTGTAAGTTATTTTCTCCCAGTAGAGTCTTAAATATATCACTAGATCTTCTAGGTAAAATACAAAAATGTTCTTTTGAACAAGTCCCCAGTAGAGTTTCCAATCTGTTGGTGCTCAAATCAACAGATTAGATTTCCTATGGACTTGCCAATCCAATGCTTGGAAACCCAAGTGATTTGGCCAACTAACAAGTCACAACCAAAGCAAGGTTGGAACTTCTTCAATTCTCACTCTGCTGGTAGGCCTATACCTTGACTTATCCTTCAAGTTACAAGGCTTTTTATAGCAGATAAGAAACACTTCAACCTTCTCTCTCAAGTATGGCAAGGAACTTGAAATAAATCTAACTGAAAGAAATATATCATGAACTGTAAACTGAAATACTTTAAGTAATTGAAAGATTGTATAGTAAATGTGTATATAATTTGAAATTAATAGATAGATAAGATATCTTAAAACTATAAGCAATGAACTGAATAACTATAATCCAAATAATGATTAGACCAGTGCCTTATTCTACCATGGGCAATAGAGTCAAGATCATTCCAATCTTATGTTCAACCTCGGAGATAGTTTTGCAAGAAAACTTATCACTTCAAAGGTGTTATGGAATGTACATGCAACCTAAAACAAATTCAGAGATATATCAAAAGGGTAATACTTCTCATATGACAGACCAATTGACTAAGGCCTCAATCAACAAAATTTAACCATGCAAAATAAGAAAACCAATTGAAAATATAGACTATGAATCAAATAAGGAAGCATGCACATCAAACTATCACTTTGAAGAATTTCTATTGGTTTATCTGAGGGAATAATTGTAAAATGATAATGAAACTATTACACATGTGAAAGAAAAAAAAGACTTATCTTTATTAATTTTGAAAAAATAGTATATCTAGGTCCATGTTATACTAGTTGATTAAAAACTATCCAAATATTGGAAATTGTATTATATTGTATCCTTTCTCTTAAAATTTTACATTATGTATATATATGTGTGTGTGTGTGTGTGTGGCTTTCACACCTCTTTAGGGTGAAAAGGCACAACTCTTATTACAAATTATTTTGAAAAAACAATAAACTAACTAAAAAATAACTACCTAACTTTTGGATTTGGCTTTGGTAAAAAATCCAAAACATCTCTTGAAAATATAATATTTCTGTTGGAGATAGGAAATTTGATTTCCTGAACTGGGTCATGTTTATATTTTTAAAATTTGACCATATTTATCCTCTGTCAAAATGATCATTGTAGAAGGTCTAAATTCCAGCATTTTATAAAGGCTTCGATTAGTTAGTTCTATTTATTTGTGTCATAAA
Source organism: Thuja plicata (assembly GCA_018584345.1). Classification (NCBI taxonomy): domain Eukaryota; kingdom Viridiplantae; phylum Streptophyta; class Pinopsida; order Cupressales; family Cupressaceae; genus Thuja; species Thuja plicata. The sequence continues at coordinate 2,812,570 of MU225705.1, forward strand.
GCTTCCTTCCTTTGATATTTTTTAGTATGGCTAAACACGCTTCTTGATAATGGAATGGGACTTCTAAATTATCAAAAATTAGGGTACCACTAGTTTCCACATTAAAAATCCATGTGTTATGTGTTAATGTTTCATTACTTTACTGTTTTACATTTCACATATGCAATTCTTGATTGATCGGTATTCTCTAGCTATTTACTCTGTTTCGGTAAATGAAAGACTTCTTATTGATATACATACAGAAGAAAGTTTAACAAGGCAATTCAACAAGTTGTAATCTGTTATAAGTATTTCAAGGCATTCATCTTGTAGGACTAAGTATAACCAGAGGCTTAAAAGTGGTAATTATTTTTAAGGGTTGATTTAAGGATTAATTTTTGAGGCCACTAATTCACCCCCCCGCCCTCTTAGTTATTACCAATAGGCTTGTCATTCTTTTATGGGAATATAGGCTTCCATCTTTCCATTGTGTAGTATAGGGATAGTTTTGCATCCTTGGTGGCCTCTTGAAATTATTTGTGGTAGGCATGTTATAATTACTTGGAATCCTAACATTCTTGTTATTTGCAGGGTTTAAATCCTTAATGGAACTTAAAATCTATTTCATAATTATTTCCTCTTTAGGCTTAGCAGCATAAGGCCTATCTCACTCTTTCCTAGTAAGCTTCCAATCATCTCTTCTACACAACTCCCCTGACACTCTCCTATTTGTCTCAATATTCACTGTTGTATTATATGAATCTCTGAGATTCTTGGGATTCTTATCTCTAAGGAGGTAACCCATTTTTGAATCAAAAACATTTAAGGAGGTGGCAAGACAAACCTTATCATCAAGCCTTAAAACTTGGAATAATTTATGCATGACTTTTTGTAATCTCTTGTGAATTCAGAAACATCCTCATTCAAATTTTTCTTAATGTTATTGAACTCATTTAGCATAAAACCTTCATTTGTCTTATCAACATATTGTTCTTTAAAACAACTTTCCAATTCATCAATAGATCCTATATATCCAAAAGACAATCCCCTAAACCAATCCCTAGCATCTTCAACTAGAGATTGCACAAATAGTTTCAATATTACATCCTCATGCATGATTTCATAGTCATCCATCATATCAATAAAAATTTTCAAATGTTCCTCACAAGTAATAACATTATTCCCAGCAAACTTGGGAAGTTTATCTCTTATTTCATTTGGGACTACACTTGGATAACTAGGAACATCAATGAAGAAAAATTGCTTGTACCTTTCTGCATGAGTTGGTCTTCTTGGAAAAGGGTTGTCACCTTGGGAAGAAAATTCTTTGGCATGTGATGTTGTACCTGGTCCAGTACCAAAAGAACTAGAAGCCTTCCTAAGAAAATCCATCTTCTTCTTCATTTCTAAAGTAGAAGCCTCCAACTCAGCCTTCTCAAGTTCTTTAGCTATGATTTCTTTTACCATTCTAGCCCTCTATAGATCTGTATCCAACTTGGACATCCGATCTACTGGAACCTTGGGATTCACAAGTTTATCTATTTGAACACTTGTCATATTTTTCTTACCCTTATCTTTTGGTCCTTGGGTAGTAAGAATTGGCTGAATGATAGGTTCCTCTTCAGCTTGTTTAGGTTCATCAACCCGGTTCATTGCCTCCAATCTTTGCAATTGTCATTTCCTTTGCTAAAGAAAACTTTGTTCATATCTGATCTTATCTTTCTTTTCTTTCAATCTTCTTTGTCTGATAGAAACCTACTCCTAAATTATCCTATCCAAATCATCAATCTCTTCTGCTACAGTGTAAGAATCAATGAGAGTGGTATCCGATTCTTCAATTTCCTTCTCACTAGGAGAGTGATAATCTTCATAAGCTCCCAATCCTAAATAAGAAGCCTCTCCATATTCTGATGCATTTCCTTCCTGATTATGATGGATTGATTCTTCTATTCTTGTGTTCTCTACTTGTCTCTCTTTTTTAGGGACAATCCAATTTTTCTTTCCTTTCCTTGTATAAATAGCCTTAGAGGTAGTTGGAAACTCATCCTCCATCTTGTCTTCAGGATGTCTCTTCACCCAAGATCTAGTGTTCCTATGAATCATTTCAAGAAAGTGTGTGTAAATGGATGGAACAACACTCACAAAACACAAGGTACTCTATAATTCCAATGGTAAATTTACTGGTCGGTTAGGACAATATGCTTACTCTTCCCTAGCAGAGTCACAATATTTTTGGTGTTTGAAAATGTTTATGCTCTCTAAAGTTACCAATATGCCTTGAGACTGATGTTAATAGTGGTTAGCTACAAGTATGGAAGCACTACAAGACAATTGGACCAACTATAGGGAAAATAATTCCATCTATACTTCTAGCTCTGAAAAACAAGGTGGGTAAACCTAATCCAGAATATAAGTCTTCAACACTCTAGATTACAAAAACAAATCATGGTAAGAAAGTGCTAAATACTAACAAGACATTCATTGACTCTCTAACAAAGTAAGACATACAACAAACAACCATAGGATATGAAAAGAATTTAGTAATGTTTTTTTTGTAAAATTTTCTTTTTGCAGGATATAACCAAACTATATCAAACATGCATTAGCAAATAGTAGAAAAGATTTTGACCAGTGCCTTATCCATTGGGCAACTTCTTCAATCCAAATCTTTAAATAGACAGACAAACTTTTGGCAAGGATTCACAACCATAAACACATGTATCTCAGATCACACACTTTCTTATAAGATCCCTATGCATATATATCACATGAATCTATATTTTGCCAAAGTATCTTTAATCTGATCCTAGATCAGAACTATGGAATGAAATATACACATAGTTAAATCTATGTATTGGAAAAGAAAATCCAAAACTCACACAAAAAAGCCAAGGAGAGAGTTGAAACTGAGATAATGTATCAAGTATAATGAATCCAAATATGCGACAATAGATTGAATAACTACACAACTCAATAATCTACAAAAGATCAAAATATGTATCTAAGCATGATATATAGTAGGATAAAAAATCTAATATATCCCTAGGACTCAAACTTCTAGAACCAATACCTAGGATCAAAAAATTTAGAACCTTCACAATAGAGAGAGGAAAGGCATAAGTAGGAAGATGGATACCCTAGGATAGGGTTTCAATAACTGCCTATCAAGTCATAAATGCAATCCTATCACATCAATATGATCTTTCTCTAGAAGATCACCTACAAGATATGTCATGATGATCCACTTGCCAAATTATAATCAAAAGTCTAACCACATAAATACAAAATACTCCTAAGCACGGAAAAAGACATCCCAAAATAGAAAGAGATCAGAGATCCACAAAACCACCATGCTGTAGTAAATGTGTTTCAAACCCACTGAGACATCCTTAGTAAATGAATGACACCATTAAGATTGATCATGACCCAAGACAACCTTGAGCTACTCTCCTGCAAGTATGAGAACATGTCACCTTGGTAATACGCATTGAAAGACTTAAAATTTGAAAATATTAACCACAACGACTAATTTACTAGCACCAAACAAACCAACGGCTGAGATTGTGACCTCTTACTACTTTAAAATAAAATATTTGATGCACTTTAAGTTACTCGGGCACTTTATGAAACTGACCTTAACTTAACCCAGGCATGACCATGGTCTATCACACAACTCATAGATAACGTAGTTTCCAAACCGCCAAACCTTTCACTTAACTCCTTGTTTATCCCATGATTTAACACTATCCAAACATCTTACCGCTTCATCTATGGTCTACATTGAGTTTCTAAATCATTTAAGTCAACAAAAATTTAACCTGAGACTTAGTGACAAGCATCCATTTTTGGGCCCACCAATTTCCTTGTGGAAACTTCTTATTTGATGTCAAAACCATATATCCATCTCCTCTAATGTAGGCCCCACACTCTTTCCTTGTTATAGACCTAGACACGCATCACCCATTTCATGACCATGTGGTGGTTAACCTCCCTGTAACTTTCCTTCACGCGATAGCGCACTACCATCAGATCTCTATCTTCCTTCATTGCTTTCTTTTCATTTATCACCAGGCATCACCATCTGATTTGATCCTTCCTTGGTCCCACCTAATCATCCTATAGACTAAATCCCATGGCATTACCTTACTTTCAATAACCTCATCACGTGTCTAACCAAAATAGCCTGCTACCTGTCCAACCTGCCACATATCACACCTGTGCTACGACGAGATATAACTAGACATGTGCTGACTCAGACTGCACCATCAGGACTTTCTAAAACCTATCATCCATTTGACCTTTTCACCTAAACATTCTCTGAAATAGGCCCACAAAAATTATCCATTTTTCTGCCAGCTAGCCACCACTAATCTAGAACACTTCACAAACTATCAGCCAAAAGTCACTTGCCTTTCAACACTTAACCTACTACAAACTAGGATATAAAAACATCAAAGTTCCTGGGCACATAGAAAATGTGGGATAAAATACCTCGGTTGTTTAAAAATCAAAACAAACCAGTGAACACATAGAGACCTAAGTGACTGATCTGACTCCACAAAAGAAACCAAAAGGAACAAAACATGGCTACAAAAACCTTCTGCAATCACCTCATGCGAAAACAGACAAGAAAAACTTATACACAAATGAGCAACGTTGAACAACAAAATCGAGTGACATTATTGCATTTTCTTACTAAGTAGTGTAGTGGAACCCAAGGAAAATAGTGTAAACCAATGAATAAGGTAAACCAAGCACTAGTTTTTTCCGAACATCAGTGTTGACCAAGGATCAGAGTTTAATGCCTTTCCACCATTCTTAGTCAATACTGCAAATGAAGACCAAATTTCTAAATAGCTCTAACATGGTGTAGACATCTACCTCTTTATACCATGATCATTGTAGAAGATTTTATATTCATCAGATGTAAACTCTTTGCCACTATTAGATATCAGACATTTCATCTTTCTTTCTGTTTATTTTTCAACTCTATCCTTGTACCACTTAAATATTTGAAATTCATAAGATTTTTTATTTTAAAAACATAACCGACATCATTATAGAATAATCATCATCAAGCAATATGCAGTATCTATCTCCATAGTAGCTATTTGTTCTCATGGGACCTTATAGGTCAGCGTGTGCCAATTCCAATATACCTTGTGTAGTAAAGGTTTTTCTTGTAAATCTCAAGTTAGTCATCTTACCTACTTGAAATCCTTTATAGATTACATTCTCAGGTTTGCCTAGACTTGGTAGACCTCTTACTCTATTCTTCTTACTCACTTTGATTAAGTTGTGAAAATTAACATCACATAGCATTTTGTGCCATATCCATACACATTTAGTCTTAGCAAACAAACAACTCTTTATGGATGTATCAAGGTAGAATAAGTTACCTTTAGATTGACCTCCACTAGAAATCAGACTTCCCTTATGATCAAATAATTTAACCTTCTTGTTTTGAAATTCCAGTCAGTGACCTGTCTTGTTTAACTATGCCACACTCAACAAATTGTATTTTAGGCCTTCAACCCAATTCACATCATCACACTTAGTATTTTTTAGTAGAATTATAGAATATTTTTCCTTTATAGGATATGGGGCATCATTTCCAAATCTAACATTACAACCATTATTCTATTTCAAATTAATAAATTTGTAAGTATCACTAGTCATGTTGTGTTAGCAACCTTTTTATATAATCTATGTATCATTTTTACTTACTTATGATATTAGGGCCTTTTCTTCAATGTACCTATCTTCATCAGATTCATATTTAATATCAACATAAATAACTTCTTCTTCTTCATCATTAGTTTCATCATTAGATGAGCCTCCTTTAGCAATGTAGCATGCTTTCTTTCCTTAGTTATTGAAATCTCTAAATCTTCTAAATCTATTCTTAGTCATGTTGTTGTATCTATATCTCTTTTCTCATTATTTTTAAGACAATTAGAAGCTATGTGGCCAATCTTGTTGCATGAAAAACATGAAGGCATTATATTTTTCCATTAGAATATAGAAGGCAAAACATGATCTACACCATCGGTTTACACTATAGTGATAGATAGGACACAACACTACCCGACGCCAAGGTTACCCAATACTGACAAGTTCAAAGAATCCTGACAAATACTATTTAGTGTTACTCGATGACAAAAAGGTTAAAGGAACCCGACGAGTAACAATAGTGCAACCTGATGGAATAGTAAAGAGAGGAACCTGACAGATGAAGGGAACCGATGATCAGTTCAACAAAGGAATGTCGATAGACTTTCAGTTCAACCTAACAACAAAGAACCGATAGTCAGTTACATCCTGCAAAAAGTGGATTTGACTTTCCACGTCAGATAAAACACTCAAGTTGTATATATAGCTTCTTTATTTGTTTTTAAAACCATTATGTGTGGAGGAAGAAATGTAATTACTAATGTTTAATTATTTTTACTAATTTAAAACATGCAAACTAAAGATCAAGGTCAAGTTGTAAACCTTAGATCTAAGAGATAACATTGTAATGCATGATTCTAGAATAGGTAAAATACTTGTATAAATAGATGCTCAATCTATTGTGAACATGTTTTTGTTCAATGATGATAGTATCCATGGAGAGCATCTAAGAACCAGACAACAGATTTCATGCACAAGGAGAGAAACAAATCAAATCACTTTCAAGAAAAAGAACACAGGCTACCGACAAGTAGAGAAAATGTATTCATCAATCGCTAAAGGTGATACTCTTATAATGAGATCTTTAATGGATCAGTGATCAGAAATTGTAGATTGCATACAGTTAGGTCAAACATTTTTACTCATTCTAACAAGTGTAGTACAATTAAGAAATCCTTTCAAGAAAGGTGTACTTAACAGTCCTATTGTAGATCTCTTAACTGAGTGCACACTTAAATCAGTGTTGCTAAAGCTCTTAACATAGTATATCTTAACTGGTCTCCACTATAATACTCCTAATAGCATAGATCATCAGAAGTGATCAATTGTAATCCATTACCGACTCCCTTCCATTCTATAGATAGTGAAGTTTTGTGGGTATGATCCCCACCATGGTTTTTACTTCCTAACAGAAGTTTTCTACAATATCATATCTCGTGTTATGTGTTTATTACTTTCATGAATGTTTCTATGAAGGTTGAAAACAATTAAAGATTATGAATTAAAGTTACATGCATAAGAAAGAACAACAGTAATGGTCGGTAATATAGTAAAGAATGATTACTAATGATGAATGGTGAAAAGAGTTAAAATTTTTAGAGGTATTGATTCACCCCTCCCCTCTCAATACTACTTCCCATTAATCCCAACACTTGGTATCAGAGTTAAGTCTCTTCTTGGAAAAGATTAAAGGCTTAAGAGAAAACATCATACAATAAAGAAGTACAAACTTGATAAGAATATTGAGAATAAAAATATTTAGATACAAATGTTCTATGAACAATATAAAGAAGCTAGAATCAAGATGAGAGAATTGCTGGATGAGAGGAAAGGTATGGCAACTCAGAGCAATGAAAAACTTTATCAAGAAGAAGAGATTCCAGATTTCTTTGAATCTTCAGGATCAAACACAAGTAATGCATTAGATACATTAGAAGAGAAAATCACAAATCTAAAGGAGATCAATCAACATCTAACAAAGAAAATAAAGATTCTACAAATCGGTCAAGAGAGCCTGATGGTAAGAATGATTGATGTGATGAGTTCTACTAGACAAGCTGAAATAGAAAGAACATTTTCTATTGATGACATAAGGAAGATTACAGAGAAACTACAAGAGAAGGAGTTAGAAACTCAAAGACATGCTAAGAATCACCATGATATTACAAATCAGATTATTCAAATGAGTCAAGAAGAAAACAAGTTGAATATAGAACTCATTGAAAGAGTAAAGGATATCAGTGAACTAAGAGAAGAGAATGAAAAATTAAAGCATGAGGTTAGAATTCAGCAACAACATAATGAAGTTATCAGAAAGGCTAAAGAGAGCAATAAAATAATGGATGATTTCCTTGAAGGACAATGAAGAGTCAACAACAACAATGGTCGAGGATTTACTGAAAATAGAGAATCATCAACTCAAGCCAATCCAAAGAATGTCTATGAAAATCCAAGACCAAGAAAGCTGACATGCAAGCACTATGGAAAACAAGGCCACACATCAAATGTGTGTAGAGGCAAAATGAAAGGTATACCTAAATCTACATCTTGATTCATAGGATTTTGTTATAAATGTAACAAGAAGGGACATAAAGCGTATGAATGTAAGTCTAAGATGGATCAAAACAAGAAGGAAAACTACTTGGACAAATACTATCCTACATGCAAGATGAATGGGCACACAAGTCTTGAATGCTGGAAAAAGAAAAGGAAAGAATGGAAGCCTAAAGGTCAGGAAAATCCCTATCAACCAAAGAGAATTGGTAATCAATATGTATGGGACTACAATACTTGGACAAACTGTACAACATGTGGTAGATATGGTCACATTGCTGAAAAATACATGAGGGCATGGACCAAAAGGTCTAGAGGCTGGTCTAACTTGAGAATGGCATGCTTACACTATCACAAAGTTGGTCATCTAAAGAAATATTGCAAAGACTGAATGATAGAGACAAGCACATATCCGAATGGAAACACCATTGAAGATATCCGGAGGGATAGAGACAAAATATGGAGAAAATATTCAAGAAATGATGAATCTAGACCAAGAAATGCAAATGGTGATACTCCATCCAATGGATTCGGTGACATCACCACCCCCACTTAAGCTGAACAAGTAAGTATGGAACTGCACAACACCAAGTCATATTGCATCAGTTCCATTATACAATTGATAGATAGTCAAAATCTACATAATTAAAGATGCATATTATGTTACTTGTTTCAATTCTGAGAAAACAACCCCATCGGTATACACATACTGAAAATCATCAGTGAATATAAAGGATGAGCTACTTACACTTACCAAAAATTGTCAGTCAACACATAAAATGGTTAAAATTATTGATGTAACTCGACGCCCTTTGGTAAGGAAGCAAAGTTAAAAAGTTGTCATGATAGAATACCGATATTCGTTGGTAAAAAAAAAATTCTTAACAACCATCCCAAGCATCCTGACAACACCGACGATGATTTTGAAAGTCTTCTTGATGAACTCCATCTTCATGTCTCGACAAGTCATTGAGCATTTATGACAAAGAATTAGGGCAAAAAGTCTATAAATAGTCGACGGAAGTACTTCATTTTGCACCTACAATTTGAAGAGAAAAGCAAAGTGAAAAATAGAGTGATTGAAGAGCATTTAGAAGAGCGACCTCAACTCAATCCAAGAACACAGAAAAAATATTATTAACCATTATCATGGATCAAAGTAAGTACTGAGAGCACCAAAAGTACTCTGTTGCTATTTTTCAAGAAAGCCCTAAAACTTGAAAAATGATGGCAACCACCTCAAGAACCGCTAAGACCAAGAGTGATAAGAAGAATGTGGTTAGGTTAATCAATAATAACACCTGTGTAGAACCCAAATACAAGATATACCCAGAGATTGCATCACAACACGATGAAACCAGTGCATTTTCTAAGATTTCACCTAGGGTTTTGCTAATAGAGAACGTAAGGTCCTACATTCACTGCAAGATTGCTAAAATATGTGATCTAGAGATGGATGAAGCTTACAACAAGATTTGTGATTAAGAATGGAACCTGAAGGAAGAGCACAAAAACTTAGAGGTTAAATGGATAAATAATTCTCTATATTTCCTGAGGGACTTAAAAACCCACTAGATCATATTGGTACTTAGCAGAATGCATGACCAAAAGTTGTGGTTAGATCAACACAAGCAAATCACTAAGGACGTCCTTCACGCTATCACTAGTTATCCAATAACTAACAAGCCTAAGGATCACAAACATCCTTCTAGTCAAGAAGTTGAAAAGCTTACAAAATTTGAATGGGATAACAGAGATCTAAAAAGTTAACACCATCACCGACAAAGAACTGAGATTTGGTGCATGTGTGATTGGGTACAAGATATTTTAGAAAAGTAGGTTGAAAAACATATTGGTAACATCAGTAAGAACAACTTACAAAATAGTGACCAAGGGTATACAAACAGATCTATGTGAGATCCTATTGAAACAACTTGATGAGAACATGAGTACAATTAGGTTTGCAAAGACTAACACATGTAAGTTCGGCTCACTTATCATGTGCATATTTTTCTACTTTCAAGAATACTTTCCTTCGGTAGGAAAAGTAAAATAGGACTCTACTAAGATGGTGACATTACATATTAGTGAACTAATTGACTCACTAGGAGATAATTTTGAATCTGTTATGACTGCATACTTCCTTGAATTCAAGGAAAAGATGATGGAAAGAACAAGGATCCCTGAGCAATTGATAAAAAACATAGGAATGAAATATGTTTTATGGTGGATAAAAATTTCACCCACACAAAACCAGTTCTACCAAGAACAACTTGGTTAGGCCCACTTGGTTATGAAATCAATATAGATCAAGCAACAAATCATATTGATGCATTAATCAATGAGCCCATTGACAAAAAACAACCAAGGTTTGGAACCTGCGAAGAGGCCAGGTCAAAGATAAAAAGAGGCCTATAAATAAAAAAGAATGTCAATAAGAAAAATAATATGGTCAAGAATCTTAAAAATATTCTATCAGTAAATGAGGAGGAACAAGAAAAAATTGAGGAAACCGATGAACAGGGCACCATCAGTGAAGGGAAAGAATAGTAGATATCAGACTCTGAGGAAACTAAATCTGATACACCTCCACCTCCTAAAAAGAATGAAAGGACAAGGAATCAAACTGCTAAGGCTGATACCACACCTCTTAAGAAAGGTCAAGTAAAGAACTATAAGAGGAAGCAACCAGAAAAGAAAACAAAGAAAAAAATTGTGAAGGCTACACCTACAAAGAGGAGAAAAAGATTGGTTAGGACAAAAGCTAACATAGAAGACACAAAACATGATGAGCCTGATGTGAAAAAGAAGAATTTCAAAAGTCTAACAATTGATGAGGTTGTTGAATCCATTGCTACACATGGTACACTGACTGATAAGAAAATCAAACAATAGGATACACTCAAACAAGAGGACCAAAATAAGATACAATAGGCAATCATCAGTTCAATGGTAAAATTAAAATATGTACCAGCTAAATTTATCAACCAAATACCTAAAGCGCTGGATAATAGAATATCCCAATAGTGGTCATATTCTCTACAGACTGAAAGAGAACCAAGGGAGAGGGTACTTGTTACACTTATGCCTCCTGAATCTAAGGTTAAAGAAATCAAAGAAATTATGAAGAAGCACTCAGCCAAGTTTGTAGCCAAGATAAGGGCTTACAAAGTGCTTGAAGATAAGTTAAAAGAGCTAGACACAATGACCAAAACAAAATGGAGACAACTCCTAGATCTGCCATCAGAGTCAAAAAGTCGGGAGGAACACTTACTTCTCACCAACACACCTTATAGAGAGGAGGAGAAAGACAAGGAAATTCATTGGCACATTGCTTTGGACAATGTTGAAGACATGTAGCCAATATATTTGGACAAGGTAATGGATTATCTTGACATTCAAGACATCACTAATTATGACTCTGATAAAGATCCGTAGAAGAAAGATGATGTAATATTCATAACACTTAAGGATCAAGGAAGGAAACAAGAATTGAAGACATCAGAGGACAAATAAATTAATGTTGTTGATGAGACATGGAAGGACAATTCAGTCATGGAGATAATAGAACCAGAACCTACAGATCAAGTATAAAAATATGAGGATGTCATTGCTCAAAAAGACCAAACCGATGAGTAGGACACCACTCTAGAAAAAGCACAAGCTAGCACTCAAAGAAATATGATGGGGAGATCCTCTCCTAGAGCCTCCTAGCTCTTCTCCAAGTCCTTCTATTGGACTTCCTTAGGGTCTCTTATCTACTCTATCTAGAGGATGGTCTCCTAATCCCCTAACTCACTAGGAACTGTCCACCAATTTTAACTCTTCTCTATACCCCTCTCCATAGCTCTCTTGCATTCATGGTTCCACTAACCATCTACCACTCCTATGGTGTCAAAATATTGAGGATTTATTTCACCATTACACTAGGTCTATTTCCGTCTCTAAGGATTCAATTTTGTGAGTTTCTCATTCATTTTCCAAATGGGTTCTAAAATCAAGCCTTGTAGCCTTTTTAGGCCTATTAGACCTCTAAAGTACAGAAAAGGTGATTTCTCTCCTAAAATACCTTAACAAAACTAGACAAAAAATCCATATTATTTGTGAGTTTTTCTTCCCCTTCAATATTTTCTAGGTCTTTTGTCACACTATTGTCAATACAATGGGCTTTTTCCAAACCCCTAAAAATAAGGGTTTCTAGGGCATGAAGACTGGTCTAGATTCTTGTTCTTATTTCACCATTCTAGTGAACTCCTCTGAACTCCTCCTTCCATAAAAATGTCTATACCTCATTCCCCTACAATCCTCCAACATTTATTGGCACATACCAATCACTCTGCAACTTCCATTGTTGCTGCACTACTCAAGAACCCTAGCCAGAATGACTAACACTCACCTAGGGCATGATTGTTCTCAAGCTTCCCCTACACACACACACTCCAAAAGCCATATGTAAATATTATATAAAATTCTCTAATGGTTTCCAATTTTTCATGGAGTTTGAACTATGGGAACACTAAAGAAACCCTTCTTTTACATGACTGGACCAAAACTAGCCAGTGAACTTACAAAACACAATAAATTTAACAAAGCTTAACCAGAAATTCTAATCTATCAAAATAATGACTCAAAAAACTTGGAAACTACATTGTAAACACTATCCAATCATTAATTAATTCCATTCAATCCAATCAAGTTGTGGATGATGGCTCTGTCACTTAATTACAGTGTAAAAATCCTTCTTCTCAAACACCAGTCCGTACACAAAGAACTCTAACTATAAGATTAGGGTTGGGAAAACCTTATATACCTATTTCCCATATTATTAGACCCTTTGGTTGGGATTTGGGCACCATAAGTGCTGATTCCTAAAAACTAGGAAATGTTGTCATGACAACTTTGAAAGTTGTCATGACACCTTTGACAACTTTTTGTCAAAATAGAAATTTTCACATTTTGAGTGTCCTAATTGGTTTGAAACCTTACCAATTGACCCCAAATGACTAAATAAAATTAAAACCTTAAAAATCTTCCCACTTTGGGACTTTGGTCAACTCTTTGACTTTTGAGTTGATTTATAGGCCTTAGACCCCTAGAATCCACTAGACTCAATCAACTTCCAACCCTAACCTTTCCTAACACTAACCACACCTCAAAATAACACTAGGTACTTTATATTCTAGTCCTTATTATTGGATGGTTGGCCAAACCAACCTACAAGAATTTTTTTTCAAAGATCTAACTAAAGACCTTAGGGTGCTCCTGCACCATCCCCCCCTGCAACAAGAGAGTCAAGGTACCTATGGTGTCATGAAATCATCACTAATTGCATGATTATTGAAGTCACTCTTAGCTATCCAAGTGGCTTCTGACTCTAGTTGTTGTCTCCACTTCACTAGATGCTCCATATAGACTTTGTGTCTTGTCTTCTTCTTCACCCTCGAATCCAATATCTTCTCCACTTGTGGCTTGACTTGTTCCAGAGTCTTGAACTCTCCCATGTCCTTATGCACCTTTGTATTGTACTATAACTCATCCATCTCTTGTCCCTTATATCTGATCAAATATTTCACATTGAATATTGGATAAATTGACATCTCCTTGGGTAACTCCTCCTTATAAGCATTAGGTCCATACTTAGCCAATATCTTGGAAGGTCCAATTATTTTCATCTATATCTTACTAGCTATCCCCTTTTTTAATATTTCCTTATTCAGGAACACCATCACTAGTTCCCCCACTTCAAACTACAAATCTCTTCTTCCCTCATCTCTTTTTTCCTTCAACTTCTGATTTGCTTCCATTAAGGTCCTCTTTACTTGTTCATGGACTTCCATCATTGATTGGGCAAAGTCATCAGCATGCCCACTAAATCCCTCATATCCTTTGAGGTGTCTAAGCTCCATCACACCCCTTGGATGTTCCCCATACACAATTTCAAATGGAATTTTTCCTGTAGTCCTATTTGTGCTATCATTATAGGAAAATTCTTCCTGTGGTATTACTTGCTCCCATCCTTGTCCATATTCCTTTTTCAGACACGTAAGTAGGTTCCCAAGAACTATATTGATCACTTCAATCTACCCATCCATTTTAGGATGATAGGAAGATCCATGAGACAAGTTTGTGCCGAGTCTTTTCCATAGGGTCTTCCAAAAGTGACCCATGAACTTCACATCCCTGTCTGCAACAATACTCATTGGTAGGCCATGTATCCTTACTACTTCTTTGAAAAATAAGTAGGCAGAATGGATGGCATCGTGTGTTGTTTTTCATGGTATGAAGTGGCCCATTTTACTAAACCTGTCTACCACTACAAATACACTGTCTGTGAGGCCTATCCTAGTCTGACATAATCTTAAAACTTTTTCTCATTTATATGTTCTCTTGTCGATTCATAAATTGTTATAGTTGGTCTATTGGGACGCATGAATTCTTTATCGATATGTTGAATCCTTTTCTTGTAAACAACACCTGATTATGTAATCAAGGAATCTATTAGATACTTTGTGTGAGTGATGTAGACTTTTGTTTAGGATTTAATTTTGATGGTTTAGTATATTGGATTAGTTAGTGGATGTAGATAATATCAATATGTAGATTTATAAATAGTTATGTTTATGCATATAGATTAGATGCAGATATTGTTTAAGTTAAATGAATCATCGATGCAAATGTGAGTGAATGTGTGTTCAATTTACATTATGTGTCTTGATATGTTTAAAGTATTGATTAATTGGACCTACTAATGTGTGCAGTGAGTGTGCAGGAAACTTGACCAGGGTACTAATCATGGATTCATAAATGGACCTATGTGAAAACCGTGATGCTAAGGTCCTATCTATAAAAAGAGACATGGACCTCATTATATTGTATTTTTATTCGTAAAAGTGTGGTGTATGATTGTAATTTATTTATTTGAGTAAATGTGTAATAAGTCATACTGATGTAAAAATTTTGTGTCACTTGACACATGTGCACCTTATGTGTTGGCATGGCTAGTAAATGTGACTAGAATAGGCTTAACTTTACCCAAGAGTTACCTAGTATAGTACCAATGCTTACCCTAAGGTTTAGGAAGATAAGATTGAGATGAGTTTGAGTCAAGAGAGATTAGATTGAGTCTTGAGGGTTTAATGTTTAAGAGTTAACCTTGGGTGGAGTTTAGGAGCGTCATTTGGGATCCTAGGGAGTAACTAGGGTCAAAACTAACCACCCCAATTGGTACCTTAGGAATTAGGGGTCATTTTCAGCCCATTAAGAGTATTGAAACTCATTTATGACTCCCCTAAAGTCACCATTTTGGAAAGTGACAAATGTGGAAAGTTGGAAGACATTGGTTAAGCCATCCCTTCTTTCCTCACAAACATTTAAGCCCATTTATGAAGAAGGAAAGTAGGGAGAGTAGATAAATTAGAGTCTTCCCTCCATTTATGACTCATGATATTTTATAAATAATGCATATATAAGGAAGGCCTTAGAGGGAGTTTTGGGTACACACCCACTCTCTACTTTTAGAGATAGATTCATTTTTGTAGGAGTAAGTCTTGAGAGGAGGAAGGATTAAAAGGAGAAGATCTTCACAAACCACCTTGCATTTTCTATAGCTAGGATTTGAGGTGAGTTTTCTGATTATCATAGTTAGAGTAGTCTTTGCTTACACTTGAACATAGCTTGAGAAATCTATGAATGGAGTTTATGTTATTGTGTTTAGCTTCATGGGTTTTCATGGAGTTTCTGTGTTGAGTCTTGTATTTTATTTTTTAATTGATTGTATATGGGGTTCTTCAAGGCTTATTCACCCTTAAGAGGGTTGGGTAACCTTGATGGGGTGAAAGTTAGTGATCTATCCAAGTAGTGCAGAGTCTCCCATGTGTGGAGGGATGTACATGGGTATATGGGTGCCCATGATGCCAAGAATCCCCAATGGAATTTGGGGTTCATAAGAAAATTTGGAATGCTTGAAGCCATAACTTGTTTTGTGAAAGAAAGGTAAATTTACTCCAGTTGTCATCATAGGGAATGGAGGTGAAGGGTAGAAATTTGTTCATGAGTCCATGTGTGGCCATGGAACAATATTATATATGTGGTACTTAGGAATGTTGAGCCCATGTGTGGCCTATTCCTAGTGTTCGTATTTTGTATTATTGGCTTTCTCCTCTTGTGGTAGTGCTCTTTCACCCCTTTATTTCAGGTTTTTTGGAGGCCTATGTATATTCTTGGGTAATGGGTATTTTCTTGTGTTCCTATTTTCAGTTTCTTGGGTTTTATGTGTGCATGTATCCTGGTTTAGTTCTGGATCCCCTAGCTTGGGGGTGGCCTTGCAAAGGCCTAGGTTGGGAGGTGAGCCTCCATGGTCAACCTTGATGTTCTTTTAGGTTCAGAGAAAGATTTTGAAAGTTTAGCTGAAGTCTTGGTGTCTTGGATGAAATTTCTACCTCAAAGTCTTTTTTTGTTCAAGTTTCTGCCTTGTAAATTTTGAAAGGGTTTTGGATATTGTAACCTTCTTGTTTGAAGAAAATTTTAAATCGGTGTATTTCATTTCTATTAATAAGATTAGTATTTGGACCCTTATTTAAAATGATGGTTATACAAAAATGAAATTTATGGTTGTTTTACTAAATATAGAATAAACTTTCAATTAATTTAATTTTGTCAAATTTGCAAAGGTGTATTAAGAAAAGACTACATCTCCTATATCATGTTACTTCATCTCATGGTTTTCCCCCACTTCCTATAGTTAATAAAACATGTTTAAAAGGGAAAATTTTAAGTTGATTAGGGAAAGGTTTTAGTGCCCAAAGTTTGGGGCATGACACTTGGTATCAGAGCTCTGGGTTCCACTGTAGGGCCTTGAGTTCACTATACTTAGTCTGCGATGTCACTTGTGATGAGTTATATTAGTAAAAATAACCAGTTTTAGGACTTTATCTCTTATGTATGTGTGTAAGTCTTCCTGGTTATCCTTACTTTCAACCTAAAATTATAATGGTTGGAAAGTTTGGTAGCAATTTTGGAGAAACCACCACTTGGTGATTTTGTGTTGTAGGTTTATTCAAGCCTCTTAGTCAGAGTTGTCCTCTTGTAAATTAAATAAATTGGAAAGTGGTATAAATTTATTGTAATAAATTTATATTTGAATAAAAGGGAGGGTTTTTACATATTCTTGTATTTTCATTGTTGTCAAAAGGGTTAGTAGTAATCAATTACTTGTTGAGTTATAAAGTTTCCTCCTATTCAGAAATAAAATCACACTAAAGTTTAAATTTTTCTCATATAAATGCTCAATATGAAGTGTTGTCCTTGTTACTTGTTATCATAATAAATAAAGTAGAAAATAGAGAAAAGAAAATTATGGCTGGAAAAGAAGGTAGATTAATTAATATATTAAACACATGTGTTCATTACTAGTAGATTTAAATCACCTATTAAATCTATGTGAAATATACATAAAAGACACTATAGTAGGATTAAATATTTGAGTGTTAAAATCATATATTCATATTGAATAATGAAAACATGCATATATTGATCACAAAAGTTTTATTATGTT
>MU225705.1:2840472-2872980 GCA_018584345.1 Thuja plicata
TATATATATATATGCCAAATATTGATGCTAGATTTATATTGAAAGATGAATTAACAAAATGTGTTATTACATAGAAATGTGACCCTTAAGATATATGTTTTTTTTTTAGTGTTTGGTCATGTTCTTTAGTGCACCTTGGATGCAAGGTTTTGTGTAGCTTCTACTCCCTTCTTGTGGCTAAGTGTTAGTCACTATGTATATGTGATTTTATTTGATTTTATTTGATTTTCAGCTTTGATGATCTTAGAAGTGTTGTAGGGATAGCTTGAATTCTTTTGGTTTTGTTGTAATCATCTAGTCACCAAATTTTCTTTTATCTATTATTAGGGTTCCTGTTCACAATTATTTCTTTTGGATTTTCATAAGCTTTTGAGTTTTGACTTTGAATTTGTGAACCTTGATTTAAGTTTTCTTATGATCTTGAGGTGGCTAGGATATGTATGTTATGTTTCTAGTCCTGTGTTGTGAAGTATTGTTCTCTATCATGGTCAATGTGGAACATTGATAGAATGTATAAAGGGAGTAGGTTGCGAAGAACATACCATTATCATTCTTAAAAGTATATTGTGCTTGAAATATGAATTATCAGTAAAGAAATGTTCAAATTAAATTAACATGCACCTTCTTATAAATATTAGATATACATTGCGTAAAATGATTAGCCTTGATCAATATATGTTGAAGGGAGTATTGATACTATGTGTATGTAGTATAGATGAGGTCACAGTTCCCCCACCACTTTGATGAAATCCAGCAGGATGTTCATGCCTAGAGGGGGAGGATGTGAGGCCTACCCCAGTCTGACATAATCTTAACACTTTTTCTCATTTATATGTTCTCTTGTCGATTCAGAATTTGTTATAGTTGGACTATTGGCACGTATGAATTCTTTATGGATATGTTGAATCCTTTTATTATAAAAAACACATGATTATGTAATCAGGGAATCTATTAGATACTTTGTGTGAGTGATGCAGACTTCTGTTTAGGATTTATTTTTGATGGTTTAGTATATTGGATTAGTAAGTGGATGTAGATAATATCAACATGCAGATTTATTAAGAGTTATGTTTATGCATATAGATTAGATGTAGATATTGTTTAAGTTAAATGAATTATCGATGCAAATGTGAGTGAATATGTGTTCAATTTACATTATGTATCTTGATATGTTTAAAGTATTGATTAATTGGACCTACTGATGTGTGCAATGAGTGTGCAGGAAAGTTGACCATGGTACTAATCGGGGATTCAGAAATGGACCTATGTGAAAACCGTGATGCTAAGGTCTTGTTTATAAAAAGAGACATAGACCTCATTGTATTATATTTTTATTCATAAAAGTGTGGTGTATGATTGTAATTTATTTATTTGAGTAAGTGTGTAATAAGTCATGCTCATGTAAAATTGTTGTGTGACTTGACACATGTGCACCTTGTGTGTTGGCATGGCTAGTAAATATGACTAGCATAGGCTTAACTTTACCCAGGAGTTACCTAGTATAGTGCCAATGCTTACCCTAAGGGTTAGGAAGATAAGATTGAGATGAGTTTGAGTCAAGAGAGATTAGATTGAGTCTTGAGGGTTGGATTTTCGAGAGTTAACCTCGGGTGGAGTTTACGAGGGTCATTTGGGATCCTAGGGAGTAGCTAGGGTCAAAAATAACCACCCCACTTGGTACCTTAGGGGTTAGGGGTCATTTTTAGCCCATTAAGAGTCTTGAAACTCATTTATGACTCCCCTAAAGTCACCATTTTGGGAAGTGACGAATTTGGAAAGTTGGAAGACTTTGGTTAAGCCATCCCTTCTTTCCTTACAAACATTTAAGTCCACTTATGAAGAAGGAAAGTGGGGAGAGTAGATGGATTAGAGTCTTCCCTCCATTTCTGACTCCTGATACTTTAGAAAGAATGCCCATATAAGGAAGGCCATAGTGGGAGTTTTGGGTACACAACCACTCTCTACTTTTAGAGACAGATTCATTCTTGTAGGAGTAAGTCTTGATAGAAGGAGGAAGGATGAAAAGGAGAAGATCTTCACAAACCACCTTGCATTTTCCATAGCTCGGATTTGAGGTGAGTTTTCTGATTATCATAGTTAGAGTAGTCTTTGCTTACACTTGAACATAGCTTGAGAAATCTATGAATGGAGTTTATGTTATTGTTTTCAGCTTCAAGGGTTTTCATGGAGTTTATGTGATGAGTCTTGCATTTTATTTTGTAATTGATTGTATATGGGGTTCTTCAAGGCTTAATCACCCTTGGGAGGGTTGGGTAACCTTGATGGGGTTAAAGTTAGTGATCTACCCAAGTAGTGCAGAGTCTCTCATGTGTGGAGGGATGTACATGGGTATATGGGTGCCCATGATGCCAAGAATCCCCAATGGAATTTGGGGTTCATAAAAAAATTTGGAAGGCTTGAAGCAATAACTTGTTTTGTCAAAGAAAGGTAAATTTACTCCAGTTGTCATCCTAGGGCATGTAGGTGAAGGGTAGAAATTTGTTCATGAGTCCATGTGTGAAAATGGAACAAGATTATATATGTGGTATTGAGGAATGTTGAGCCCATGTGTGGCCTATTCCTAGTGTATGTATTTTATATTATTGGCTTTCTCCTCTTATGGTAGTGCTCTTTCACCCCTTTTTTTTAGGTCTTTTGGAGACCTATGTATATCCTTGGGTAATGGGTATTTTCTTATGTTCCTATTTTTAGTTTCCTGGTTGTTATGTGTGTATGTATCCTTGTTCAGTTCCAGATCCCCTAGCTCGGGGGTGGCCTTGCAAAGGCCTAGGTTGGGAGGTGAGCCTCCATGGTCAACCTTGATGTTCTTGTAGGTTTAGAGAGAGGTTCTGAAAGTTTAGTTGAAGTCTTGGTGTCTTGGATGAAATTTCTACCTTAAAGTCTTTTTCTGTTCAAGTTTCTGCCTTGTACCTTTTGAAAGGGTTTTGGATATTGTAACCTTCTTGTTTGAAGAAAATTTTAAATCGGTGTATTTCATTTCTATTAATAAGATTAGTATTTGGACCCTTATTTAAAATGATGGTTATACCAAAATGAAATTTATGGTTGTTTTACTAAATATAGAATAAAATTTCAATTAATTTAATTTTGTCAAATTTGCAAAGGTGTATTAAGAAAAGAAAAGACTACATCTCCTATATCGCGTTACTTCATCTCATGGTTCTCCCCCACTTCCTATAGTTAATAAAAAATGTTTAAAAGGGAAAATTTTAAGTTGATTAGGGAAAGGTTTTAGTGCCCAAAGTTTGGGGCATGACACTGTCTAAACTAGTTGGAGTTCTAGGTAACCCCACTATGAAGGCCATACCTATGTACTCTCAAGGTCTACTTGGGATGGGTAATGGCTGGTAAAGTCCTACATTAGATGAAGTGATTTTATCCTTATGACATATGCCACACTACTCCTACAACTTCCTCAACACTAACTCGAAGTGTCTCATATGATCTTCTTTGGTTTTACTGAATATGAGGATGTCATCTAAATAGACAACTACAAAAACTCCTATATAGTCCTTCAAGACTTCATTCATCACTCTCATAAAGGTTCTTGGTGCATTGGTAAGCCCAAAGGGCATCACTAACCATTCATACAACCCCTTTGTAGTCTTATATGAAGAATTCCACTCATCACCCTCTTTCATCCTAATTTGATAGTACCCACTCTTAAAATCAATTTTAGAGAAGTACTTAGCACCCCCAAGCAATCCATCAAGTCTTCTATTCTAGGAATTGGAAATCTATACCAGATAGTTATCCTATTTATTGCCCTAGAATCAGTACAAATTATCCACTTACCTCCTTTCTTAGGAGCTAATACCATTGGGATAGCATAAGGATTGATGCTTTTCCTAATCAATCCTTGATCCAAAAACTCTTGCACCTACCTAGCTATCTCCTTTTTTTTTTCTCTAGTGTCATCTTGTATGCAGCTTCGTTTGGCAAGGATGCTCCTGTTATGAAGTCAATCTGATGACTTATCTCCCTCTTTAGTGGTAATGAAGCTGGTGTACCCTCACAAATTATGTCTTTGAACTGATCCAAAAGTTCCCTCACCTCTTTTTTCATAGGTGCTTGTTTATGAGTCTCCTCCTCCTTTGGCTTCAGCAAAATTGCATAACCAACTTGTTCATCTTTTATATCCTTTAGAAATTATTTTCCACCCATAATCATGACACTCTATTATACCTTCTCCACTATTTCTTCCTCTAGTATGGATTGTATCTTGAATGTTACCCCATTTTTCTTGAAGGTGTAGTTTTTACCCTTCCCATTATGGACAACTTCTCTATCATACTACCATGGTCTTCCAAGAAATAGATGACAAGCATCCATTGGAAACAC
This sequence comes from Thuja plicata, assembly GCA_018584345.1. Lineage (NCBI taxonomy): Eukaryota > Viridiplantae > Streptophyta > Pinopsida > Cupressales > Cupressaceae > Thuja > Thuja plicata. Next base: position 2,844,835 of record MU225705.1, read on the forward strand.
ATCACATAGTATCCTATCTTGATACTTTCCAATAGAAAACTCTACCCACACTTGTTCATTCACCAAGATTTTTTGACCCTTGTTCAACCATGTAACTTTATAGGGACATACATGTGGGATTTTAGTGAGATTCAATTTCTCAACTACCTCCTCAAATATGACATTATCTGTTGATCCTGAATCAATGATCACCTTACATACCATTCCTAATATTTTGCATTTGACTCTTAAAATAGCCCTCCTTTGGTTTTTCTCATGTTTGGTGGGTGTCTTGATTAGGTTCCTCCTCAACATTAGATGCTCTCCTTTCTCTAAATCCAGACTCACCTCTGATTGTTTAGAACAATATTCTTCTTGGACATAGGCTATCTTCTTCTCTCCTTGTGAAGATGTTGGATTATCTAGGCACCTATATGCAAGGTTTCCTAACTATCCACAATTGTAGCATTTCATTGAAGAAAAGTGAGAGCTTCTCCCAAAGCCTCCTGATATTCCTCTACCACTGCTATAGGAAATCCTTCCTCTATTATTGTATCCACCTCTACTATTTTTCTCTTGTCATTTCTCTGCATATCTAGATTCACTTTGTCCTCTACTGTCACTACCTCTTCCACTTGAACCTCCTCTATGGCCACCTCTGTTATCTCTACCCCTTCCCCTATTTCTTGAACTAGAATCTTGTTTCTTCTTTAGTTTCTCTTCCACTTTCAAAGCCATTTGAAAACAACCATGAATGGAAGTCAGGGTAAAGAGATTGAGTTCCTCTTGAATGTTACAGCTTAAACCATTTAAGTATCTTTCCACTTTAAGGCTCTTTGTCTCTAGAATTCTTGATCTAAGGCAAATTTTTTGAAACTCCTTTATATAGGCTAGCACATCTAGGTCTTTTTCCATAAGGTTCTGCCTATTCTTATGAAGTTGAATGTCATATTCTTCTAGAAGGTAATTCTCCTTCACCTTTGCAACCATAGTTTTCCAATTAGATATGGGCTTCTTGCCCTCTTTCTCTCTTTCCTCCTACAAGAACTTCCACCATGTAAGTGCTTTCCCTCTTAGCCTTGATTGGTCTATCATCACCTTTTGGGCTTCTTTAATCCCATCACACTCGAAGTGATTCTCCATCCCTTCAAGCTATTCCATAACCATTTTAGTGTCCATCTTACCAGAGAATAATGGTATCCCTTCTATAGCCTTCCCACTCAATTCCTTGAGTGCTTTGAGGAATGGTTCCTCTGGTAGAAGAGGATCAGACTCTTGTTCTATCCCCTCTTCTACTACTCTCTCTCCTTTGTCTATCCCCTCATGCATTTCTTCTCTCAAATTACTCAAATTCTCTACCACCTCTACCATCTTGATCTTTATTTCCTCCATTGCTTCTTCAAGAAGCCTATTCTTGATTTTCTGCTCTGACAAATCCTTGGCTAACTTTGCATTAGTTACCATGATGTTCTCACCTATTGGTGCAGGAGCACCTAGGCTAACCTCCATGTTTGGTTATTTTGGCTTGTACTTGACATTATCCAAGTCAAGATAGGTTATTTTTTTTTGGACCTTAGTAGGTCTTTGCAATGTAGGCTAAGTGAGTTAGTCATTAGGACTAAGGTCACATAAATAGCCATTGTTAGTAGTATTTTCAAATTCTTAGGCTTAGTTGTTAAGTGTGAGGTTGGAGTCATAAATGTGTCCAAATCACTTACATGTGGACATAGAGATACCATATGGTCTTAAATGATCTTGGATCCTCAATTTGAAGAGGTTAGAGGTCCTAAAATGTCGGGAGAAGGCATGAATGAAAAGATGCCACAAGTTGCTAAATTGTTGTCATGATAACATTTGCAATAATTGCAAATGTTGCATGAAACATGGTTACATTGGAGTCTCCTTTAAACTAGGAGTGGGGAATATAAAAACAAGGCACTAGAATTGTGGAAGAAGGAATATAGTGTATGGAGAGACTCGAACTAAGGAGTGAGTTTTTCATATTGTAACAAGTGTGAAGTGAATAGAGACTGCAATTCAGTGTTTTTAGTAATCCTGAGCATTTTGTGTTGATAGTCATATGTAATGGATTGAAAGACTGAGACTAGTGATTGTTTTGTGTTCTTAGAATAGTTTGGAGTGTTTTTCATTCAGTATTCAAGTTTCTTTGTGGTCGTTTAAGGTGTTGATTAAATTGTTTTCAGTTTAGGAGACTCACTGGTCCGGTCTAGACCAGTTAGTCTAATCATGGCTCCCCTATGAAATATAACCATGGGAAATGTCTAATGGTATATGGAAATGCTAGGGGAGTTAGTAGTGTACATAGTTGTAGAGTTAGGAGTCCTAGAAAGGTAAGTTACTATTTCTAGATCCAAGCCCTAGGTGAGCATGCAATGTTTGGTTAGAGGTTTGGAGGAGAAACAATGAGCTTTTATGTGTAGGGGAAGAAGGTACTGTATAGTCCAAGTACATGTATAGTTAGGGTTTAGTTTTACCTTGACATGCTAGGTTGGTTGATTTCATGCCAATCAATGAAGATAAATTTTGAGTGAGTTTTTGATAGTGTTGCAGACTGTCCTAGTTTTTAGGCCTATTAGCCCTATAAGACCTAGTTTATAGGAACCCCATGTATGGATAACTTGGGGGTCTGAGACTTAAAAAATTCTTTGTAAATTGGAAAAGTGTATCTAGATATGGTCTTAGATTTTTGAGGTCTTTGGAAAAGTTTTGCAAGAAGTGAGAAAAACACACTGTTTAGGGCTACAAGGAGGTGAGCTCAATTATGCCTCTTGAAGATACAAACTTGGACTCGACTAAAAATTGAAAGGATATTCCTCAAGATGGATTCCAAATTGATCAAATGAAATGTCTACATGGTTTTGGAGACCCCTACAAGTGATTCATGAAGGTTAGTGTGGGAAATGACACTTAGAATCTTCTAAGTGTAAGTTGGAGAAGTAGAGATTTGAACTAACTATAGGGTGTTAGTCTTTCAAAGGGTGAAGCACAAGTGGAGACTCTTAGAGGATAGTAGGATTAGGAATTAGTTAATGATCTAAGCCTAATAAGGACCTAGAGGATATTAGGATCCTTGAAGAAGATAAAGAAGATCTTCTTAGTAGATTGTGCAAGCAAGCCCATTGGAACACTCACATCATATTGGTATCAGAGCTTGATTAAAGATCAGGATTGTGGTGGATGTTTCAGCCTACTAAATCAATGGGAGAGAATACACCTGGAGGATCAGAAAAAGACAGATTCATGGTGACTAATGCTGAGTTATCCAAAAAGGTGGAAGAACAAGAAGAAGATAGCAAGTTTTTAAGAGAAAGGTTGTCTCAAATGGAGCAACTCTTGGGAGAAGTCCAAGACAAAGCTGAGAAGATGAAAGATAAGATATATCAGAAAGAAGAAGAAGAAGCAAGGGAGAAAGGAGTGGAACTATAAGAAGAAGCTCCAACCCTTGACCCTGTCAGTGACCAAGAACCCTTCTTAAAGGCATTGAAGGCTTTAAGTGGTAAAGCTTTGGAGGGTGTGCCACCATTTAGTGGACAAATGGATCTAGATTCAGTAGTGGATTGGATAGACAACATAGAGAACCATTTTGAACATGATGGTATCATAGAGGCCCAAAAGGTAAATATGGCCAAGTCAATATTGAGAGGTTCAACTCTCACATGGTTGAAGTTTGTTCAAACTGAAAGAGAGAAGGAAGGAAAGAGTCTTATAGCCACATGGAAGGGCATGGTGACTAAGATGAAGCAGACCTATTTTCCTGATGATTATGAAGTACAAATACATAGGAGGAGGCATAATCTCAGACAAAAAGACCTAGATGTCCAAGACTACACTGAAGACTTTCAAAAGTTGTGCCTATAGTCACAAGTGGTTGAAGATGAAAGCATCAAGCTAGCTAGGTATTTGAATGGACTCAAATGGTCTATTCAAGAAGACATGAGTCTTGTGAACTTAAAAACCATTTGCCAATGCTATCAAATGGCCTTGAAGATAGAGGAGAAAGGCAAAAGGAAGAAAGAACAAAGTTCTAAAGGAAGAGGTAGATGAAGAGATAGTAGAGGACAAAGAGGTGGATATGGTGGAAAGAGTTCAGAATCAAGAACACAAGGAGAAGTCAAATACAATGAGTAGAAAGAAGGAAGTTCTAGTAGAGGTGGTAGAGGAAGGAACTCCAATTTTAGAGGTAGAAGTGGTGGACAAGGAAGAGGCAACTATTTTTCCAATATGAAATGTTACCATTATAACCAAATGGGACACCCTACCTATAGGTGTCCAGAGAAGGGTAATACTTCTCAAGGAAGTAACAAGAGGACTAATTTGGTCCAAGAAGACAAAAATGCAGCTGATAAACACCTTGAGGTGCCACTAAATTCAAAGGAAGGTGAGAACATCAAGATGAGGAGAACATTAATCAAGGAGCTAATCAAGGAGGAGCCAAGCCAAAGGAGGTCTTTGTTTAGAATCAAATGTAAGGTGATGGGAAAAGTATGTAGAGTCATTATAGACTCAGGGTCTACTGACAACATTGTGTCAGAGGAAGCAGTCAACAAGTTATGCATGACAAGGATACCTCATACCCATCCTTACAAGGTAACGTGGCTCTATAAGGGACAACATGTATTAGTGAATGAGGAAGCATGGGTGGAGTTATTGATAGGGAGATATAAGGACAAGGTACTATGTGATGTACTTCCCATGGATGCATGCCATTTTATCCTAGGCATGCCATGGAAATTTGACTGCCAAGCTATCCATGATGGAGTGAAGAACTCCTATACTTTCAAGAAGGATAACATGACTTTCAAAATTAAGTCATTGTTAGAAGATGTAGAGATGAAGACAACTGGTCACAATGTACTAATGGTGAGTGAGAAAAAGTTCTTGGAGGCCATTCAAGAAGGAGAAGGAGATGGCTTTGCATTGATGTTGAAGCCCAAGGGAGTGAAAGATAAAACAATGAAGAGTACAGAGCTGCCACAAGAGATACAAGAAATGTTGTAGAAATATGAAGGGATTGTAAGTGATGGACAGACAAAAAACTTATGCCCTATAAGACCCATAAGCCATAAGATTGACCTTATTCCTGGAGCTACCCTACCCAATAAGGAAGCCTACAAAATGAACCCTCAATAGAATGAGGAAATAGCTAGACAAATTCAAGAGTTGTTAGAACAAGGTCTTATAAGGAAGAGTATTAATCCTTGTGTTGTACCCATAGTCCTAGCCCCTAAGAAAGGAGGTACTTGGAGATTATGTACTGCCTCTAGAGCCATTAATAGGATCACTATAAGATATACGTTCTCTATCCCTAGGATTGAAGACTTGATGGATTTTCTAGGAGGTGCAAGGTACTTCACAAAGATAGATTTAAAAAGTGGATATCACTAGATAAGGGTGAATGAAGGAGATGAGTGGAAGACAGCCTTCAAGACCACTAAAGGGTTATATGAATGGCTAGTCATGCCATTTGGTTTATCAAATGCTCCATCAACTTTTATGAGGTTGATTCTATCAAGACACAAGAACTAGTTCAAAGGTTCTAGCCGAGGATGAATCTTGATGTCAAAGGGTATGTGGAGAGTTGTATAGTGTGTCAAAGAGCCAAGGGTACATCATCAAATGCTGGCCTTTATCAGTCCCTACCTATTTCTACTAAACCATGGGATTTCTTGAGCATGGATTTTGTAGTTGGGTTACCCAAGACAAGACAAGGAATGGATAGTGTTTATGTAGGTATGGATAGGTTTTGTAAAATGGATCACTTTGTACCATGCAAGACCACTAATTATGCCAGCCAAATAGCATCTCTATTCTTCAAAGAGATAGTAAGAATGGATGGGTTACCTCAAAACATTGTGTATGATAGAGACACAAAATTTATGAGTCATTTTTTTAAGACTCTTTGGAAAAGACTAGGCACTAATTTATCCTTTGGATCTTCCTACCATCCTCAAATTGATGGTCAAAATGAAGTGGTGAATAGAAGCCTTGGAAATCTACTAAGGTTCTTGAAAAAGGACTACGGACAGTAATGGGATCAATTGATTGGATAGGCTAAGTATTCCTACAATGACACCATAAATAGATCAACAGGGAAGAGCCCCTTTGAAATAGTGTATGGAATACACCCTAGAGGAGTCTATGAGTTGAGAGACTTGAAGGATGGAGTGAAAGCAAGTGGATATGAAAATAATTTTTCTAATGCCATGCAAGAGATACATGATATAGTCTAGAAAACCTTGACAGAGAACACCATGAAACATAAGGTAAAGGTTGATGAAAGTAAGAGGAAAGTTGAGTTTAATGTGGGTGACCTAGTGATGGTACATCTCAATAAATCAATATTGTAGAATGGAGTCCCTCACAAGTTGCAGATGAGAAGGATAGGCCCTTGTCCTATCATGGCTAAGTATGGTGATAATGCATTCAAAGTTGAACTCCTGGAAGATAGTGGACTATCACCTATCTTCAACATTACAGACTTAGTCCACTACAAAGGACCAAAGCAAGACTTGGACTAGAGTCTTCAAGAAGTAATCAAAGATGTGGAGGAACTACAATTACCCTCTACCATAGTCAAAAGAGCTGACAACATACTAGATACAAGAGTATAGAAGAAGACCAAAACCAAAGAGTATAAGGAGCACTTGATCAAAAGACATGATCAAAAAAATGTAGATGCAATATGGGTCAAAGAATAAAAGTCCAAGAAGATGGGGATTGATCTAGGCATTCTCAATCCAAGGGTGGATTGATCTTTTTGTTTTGGGAAGGATGGTGCAGGAGCACCTAGGCTAACCTTCATGTTTATTCATTTTGGCTTGTACTTGACATTATCCAAGTCAAGATAGGTTTTTTTTTTTTTGGACCTTAGTAGGTATTTACAATAGAGGCTAAGTGAGTTAGTCATTAGGAGTAAGGTCACATAAATAGCCATTGTTAGTAGTATTTTCAAATTCTTAGGCTTAGTTGTTAAGTGTGAGGTTGGAGTCATGAATGTTTCCAAATCACTTAAATGTGGACATAGAGATGCCATAGGGTCCCAAATGATCTTGGATCCTTGAATTGGAGAGGTTAGAGGTCCTAGAATGTATGGAGAAGGAATGAATGAAAAGATTCCAAAAGTTGCTAAATTGTTGTCATTACAACATTTGCAACAATTGCAAATGTTGCATGCAACATGGTTACATCGAATTATCCTTGAAAATAGGAGTGGGTAATATACCAAAAAGGCCCTAGAATGGTGGAAGAAGGCATCTAGTGTATGGAGAGACATGAACTAAGGAGTGAGTTTTTCATATTGTAACAAGTGTGAAGTGAATAGAGACTGCAATTCTGAGTTTTCAGTAATCCCGAGCATTTTGTGTTGACAGTCATATGTAATGGATTGAAAGAATGAGAATAGTGGTTTTTTGTGTTCTTGGAATAGTTTGGAGTGTTTTTCATTCATTATTCAAGTTTCTTTGTGGTTGTTTAAGGTGTTGTTTAAATTGTTTTCAGTTTAGGAGACTCACTAGTCCTATCCAGACTAGTCAGTCTAATCAAGGTTCCCCCATGAAATCTAACCATGGGAAACATATAATGGTAGATGTAATTTCTAGGGGAGTTAGTAGTGTAAATAGAACTGTAGATTGACGATTCCTAGAAAGGAAATTTACTATTTTTATATCCAAGCCCTAGGCGAGCATGCACTGTCCGGTTAGAGGTTTGGAGGAGAAACAGTGAGCTTTTATGTGCAGGGGAAGAAGGTACTGTACGGTCCAAGTACATGTATAGTTATGTTTTAGTGTTACCTTGACATTCTAGGTTGTTTGAGTTCATTCCAATCATTGTAGACAAGTTTTGAGTGATTTTTGGATAGTGTTGCAGACTATCCTAGTTTTTAGGCCTATTAGCCCTATAAGACCTAGTCCATAGGAACCCCATGTACGAATAACTTAGGGGTCTGAGACTTAAAAAATAATTTGTAAAATGGAAAAGGGTATCTGGATATGGTCTTATATTTTTGAGTTCTTTGGAAAATTTTTGCAAGAAGTGATAAAAACACACTGTTTAGGGCTACAAGGGAGTGAGCTCAATTAGGATTCTTGAAGATACAAACTTGGAATTGACTAAAAATTTAAATGAGATTCCTAAAGATGGATTCAAAATTGATCAAATTTAATGTCTACATGGTGTTGGACACCCTTGCAAGTTATTCATGAAGGTTAGTGTGGGAATTGACACTTAGACTCTACTAAGTGTAAGTTGGAGAACTAGAGATTTGAACTAACTATAGGGTGTTAGTCTTTCAAAGGGTGAAGCACAAGTGGAGACTCTTAGAGGAGAGTAGGATTAGGAATTAGTTAATAATCTAAACATAATAAGGACATATAGGAGATTAGGATCCTTGAAGAAGATAAAGAAGATCTTCTTAGTAGATTGTGCAAGCAAGCCCATTGGAACACTCACATCACCTATGGATTCACTCTAATCTGTCATGCACAATGCCACTCCCAAGCCTTTCAATGGATCTAGTACCAATTTGATGGTGAGATCCTCTCCTAGAGACTCCTATCTCTTCTCCAAGTCCTTCTAGTAGACTTCCTTATGGTCTCTTCTCTACCCTATCTAGAGGATGGTCTCCTAATCCCCTAACTCACTAGGAACTCTCGACCAATTTCAACTCTTCTCCCTGTCCATAGCTCTCTTGCATTTATGGTTTCACTAACCATCTACCACTCCTATGGTGTCAAACTCTTATGGATTGATTCAACCATTCCCCCTAGGTCTAATTCCATCTGTAAGGATTCAATTTTGTGAGTTTCCCATTAATTTTCCAAATGGGTTCTAAAATCAAGCCTTTTAGGCCTTGTAGCCTTTTTAGGCCTATTAGCCCTCCAAAGTACATAAAAGGTGATTTCTCTACTAAAACTCTTAACAACCCTAGAAATAAACTCCATATTATTTGTGGGTTTTTCTTCCCTTTTAGGATGTTCTAGATCTTTTTTCACACTACTGTCCATATAAGGGACTTTTGCCAAACCCCTAAAAATAAGGGTGTCTAGGGCATGAAGACTAGTCTGGCTTCTTGTTCTTCTTTCAATGTTCTAGTGAACACCTATAAACTCCTCCTTCCATTATAAGGTCTAAACATCAATCCCCTACACTCCTCCAACATTGATTGGCACATACCAATCACACTGTAACCTCCATTGTTGTTGCACTTCTCATGAACCCTAGCCAGAATGACTAACACTCACCTAGGGCCTGATTATTCTCAAGCTTCCCCTGCTCACACACACTCCAAAATAAATATAGTATATAAAAGTATCTAATGTTTTCCAAGTTGTCATGTATTTTGAACCATGGGAACACCAAAGAAACCCTCCTTTTACATGACTGGACCAAAGTTGGCCAGTGAACTTACAAAACACAATAAATTTAACAATGCTTAATCAGAAAGTCTAATATATAAAAATAATGCCTCATAAAACTTGTAAACTTTATTTTAAACACTATCCAATCATTGATTCATTGCATTCAATCCAATCAAGTCGTGGATGATGGCTCTATCACTTAATTACAGTGTAAAAATCCTTCTTCTCAAACACCAGTCCGTACACAAAGAACTCTAACTATCATATTAGGGTTGGGAACAACTTATATACCTCTTTCCGATATGTGTAGGCCCTTTGGTCAGGATTTGGGCACCATAAGTGTCGATTCCTAAAAACTAGGAAATGTTTTCATGACAACTTTGAAAGTTGTCATGACAACTTTGACAACTTTTTGTCAAAATAGAAATTTTCACATTTTGAGTGTCCTAATTGGTTTCAAACATTACCAATTGACCTCAAATGACTAAATAACATTAAAACCTTAAAAATATTCCCACTTTGGGACTTTTTTCAACTCTTTGACTTTTGAGTTGACTTCTAGGCCTTAGACCCCTAGAATTAACTAGACTCAATAAACTTCCAACCCTAACCTTTCCTACCTCTAACCACACCTCAAAACCACACTAGGGACTTTATATTGTATTCCTTATTCTTGGATGGTTGGTCAAACCAACCTACAAGCCAAAATGTTCAAAGATCTAACTAAAGACGTTAGGGTGCTCCTGCACCACAATATGCATGTATTAATGAAGGCAATCAATATACTAGATGGTAATGAAGGATCTACTGTAGAGGATACAAGCACACTTGAGGAAAAGGGTGATGATGAAGAAAAAGAAACCACAGATAACACAATGGACACAAATGCAAAGCAAGCTACAACCGATGATCAGAAAGATAGTTCTATTGATCAAAATAAAGAAGAAACACAAAACGTAGAAGAGGACAAGAAAAAAGATAAGAGTGAAGAAGAAAAGAAAGATGAGATGGAGAAGAAAATAGAAGAAAAATATTTATAGTCACCTAAGGTTGTTGGAGGGAAATATTCACAAAACTGACAGGTGCACATCGAGAAGAAAACACAAGAAGTATCATCAACAAAGGCTTCACCAAGCACTTTAGAGAGGAAAAATGAACTAGAAATGGTATTTCATACATGTGCATCCCCACAAGTATCAAAGAAGAAGAAGAGAAAGCATAAGAATCTAGTAACTTTGGATGAAATCATTTAAATTCCAATTTGTGATCCCAGGACATTTGATCCAACTGAATTGACCAAGTATGCAAGAATCTATGAGAGGAAGGCAATACAAAAAAAAATGAGAAAAGCCACAAAAGAGGCAAAGGTACTTGAAGTAGCAAGAGGTATACTTCAAAAAATAGTACCAGATGTAGATATTGATCAAACAACCCCAATGCTTGATCAATTGGTGGTACTCATAGATGCAATAACATCTCAGAAAATAGATGATGAGAAGGTCATGGAAGAAAGACTTGAATAGAAGTATGAGTTCAAGCTAGAAGAAAACATAATCCAGGAAGTGGCTTTAAAAAAGGTAAAGCTTTCTGAATTGGTTAGCACAATTGATCCAATAATCTTAGAAGCTATTACTTGATCAAGTTTGCACAATGAGCAACTAAAATAGGCTTGGAAATTGAGAAAGGACATACAAATTATAGAGACAAAGTTTAGAGATGAGGTAAATGAGCATCAAGAATAACTCTTTCCAACACTCTCACTACTGTAGAAACATATGATAGAGGCAAATGCACTAATTTCCACCCTAGAAATGTCTATCCTAGACAACATTTATGATATGCATGCAAGGCTAGAGATAGAGAACATGGCACTAGAACTCCTGAAAGAAAAATAGGAGAAATTGCTTGAAGACATCAAGAACACCCATTCACATATTCTTGACACATTGTAAGTTACACATTTTTGTCACATTTTTGGCATCTTATAAGTTGTACATTTTTCATGAGTATCAAATAAAGGGGGAAGTAATATGTACATACAGTTAAGTCAGTATAAAGGGGGAAGTGATATGAACAGTCACAATAAATAAAAGGAGGAAATGATGTATAGTCAAAAATTTGAAATAGAAAAGAACAAGGAATGTATAGTACAGAGGAAAGTATACATGTACATATATACTCATCCTATACCGATGCATACAGTTAGGGGGAGTCATATAATGACAAGGATATATACATGGTGTACATACTAAACACTTTAGTATTATACACATATCAGTTTTTGATACTAATGTAAAAGGGGTAGATTGAAGGCATTATATTTTTCCATTAGTATATACAAGGAAAAACATTATCTACACCATTGGTTTACACTATAGTGACAGAAAAGGTACAACACTACCCGACAACAGGGTTACCCGATACTGCCAAGTTCAAAGCATCCTGATAAATACTTTTTAGTGTTACTTGATGACAAAAAGGTTAAAGGAACCTAACAAGTAACAATAGTGCAACCTAATGGAATAGAAAAGAGAGGAACCCGACAGATGAAGGGAACCTGATGATCAGTTCAACAAAGGAACACTGATAGACTTTCAGTTTGACCTGAGGACCAAGAACTAACAGTCAGTTACATCACTTTAAAAGTGGATCTGACTTTGAATGTTAGATAAAAAATTGAAGTTGTATATAGAGCTTCTTTATTTATTTTTAAAACCATTATGTTTAGAGGAATCAATGTAATTACTATTTTTTAAATTATTTTTACTGATTTAAAACATGCAAACTAAAGATCAAGGTCATGTTGTAAACCTTGGATCTAAGAGTTAACATATTAATGCACGATTCTAGAATAGGTCAAATACTTGTATAAATAGATGCTCAATCTATTGTGAACATGTTTTTGTTCAATGATGATTGTAGCCATGGAGAGCATCTAAAAACCAGACAAGAGATTTCATGCACAAGGACAAAAACATATCAAATCAGTTTCAAGAACAAGAACACAGGATACTGACGAGCAGAGAAAAGTTATTCATCAATCACTAAAGGTGATATTATTATAATGAGAGATTTAATGGATCTTTGATCAGCAATTGTAGATTACATACAGTCAGGTCAAACATTTGTACTCATTCTAACAAGTGTAGTACGCTTAAGAAATCCTTTCAAGAAAGGTGGACTTAATAGTCCTATTGTAAATCTCTTAACTGAGTGCACACTTAAATCAGTGTTGCTAAAGCTCTTAACAGAGTATATCTTAACCGGTCTCCACTTTAATATTCCTAACAGGGTAGATCATCAGAAGTGATCAATTGTAAGCCTTTATCAGCTCCCTTCCATTCTGTAGATAGAGAAGTTTTGTGGGTGCCATCCCCACCGTAGTTTTTACTTCATAATAGGGGTTTTCTATGATATCATATCTCGTTTTATGTGTTTATTACTTTCATGAATGTTTCTATGAATGTTGCAAACAATTAAATATTATAAATTAAAGTTACATGCATAAGAAAGAACAACAGTAATGGTCAGTAATACAGTAAAGAATGATTGCTAATAATGAATGGTGAAAAGAGTTAAAAGTTTTAGAGGTACTGATTCACCCCTCCCCTCTCGGTAATACTTCCCATTAATCCCAACAAAAAATTTAAAAGGTAGCTTACCTCTGTACTTTCCTTTACCTCTCGATAATTTCCTAGCCAATAATGCTTCAAATTCAGCTTTGTTCTTTTCATCTTGAGCATATAAATCTTCAACCTCACTCTTACAAATATGAAACCTTTCACTATCACTACTTGCATATCCATCACTAGATTTAGAATATTTAGACTTCCTAATAGTCAAAGATGATTTGAATTTAGATTCAATCTTAGAAGTAGTAGACAAACTATTATAAAAATCATTTATCTCAAAAGCAGTTAGCTTACCGATTGTAGCATCCAAAGTAACAACCATTTGTGGAATGTATCTCAGCTCTTGAATAGAAGACACACAAATGACATAGATAGGTAGTAGTGTTCTAAGAATTTTTGTTGTAACATATTATTCATTAATGGTTCCACCAAAAACTATAATATTAATAGCGATATTCATTAGTCTTATTGTATGACATGATATCTTCTCCTTCTTTCATTTTCATTAACTCAAACTTTCTTCTTAATATTTCAGCCTTAGCTTTCTGAATATGTTAATCTCTGCTAAAAACTAGTGTAAGCCTATCCCACATCTTTTTAACAGTAGTACAACCTTACAAATCATTGAACTCTAGTTCAGAGAGGGTAGAAGTTATCTCTATCATCACTTGTGTGTTTTCTTGTCTTTCTCTTATCTTCTCAAGTGTTAGAGGACCAAATAGTGGGGGTGAGTACTCATTGTCAAGATGATCTAGTGCATAATCTCCAATACCATAGATGTGAATCCTCATTCTATTCTTCCATGTATAAAATGTATTCATATTCAACTTTGATTCTTCCCTCTTAAAAACCTTTGGATCTTTAACTCAAGTACTTTTAAAATTTTCTTCTCGAAGCACTAGCTCTGATACCAATTTTTGGTTCACCCTACTAAGTATGGTTTACTTAGAGGGAGGGGGAATCACAAAATAATGAGCCTTAATACATTAAATCTAAACCTCTAACTCAAATCAGTGATTCAAATAACAGTAGCAACAAAAACTTGTAAACTCTTCCCAAAATTAATCAAATCATATAACACCATCAAATAACATTCACAATTATAAGGTATCACATGAAACAAAAGATTTAATAAGGAAATCCAATTTGGGAAAAACCTTCGTGGGAATTGTCACCCATAAAAGAAAAACTCTTTTGAAGTATGCTCAGTTAATAGCCAATCCTATTAAAGATTACAATGCACATTTGTTTGATGTGACCCTGTTAGGGGATTTACCTTATACCTCTTAAGATCTTCACCCTATTAGGAGTGGGCTTGTTAGAGGGGTTAAACATTCATCCTATAATATTACATTTCTCAAGGATTTACAAAAGGAATTGTTAGGTCCACTCGGTTAAGATATTTTCTATTACAAATGTTAGTAAGTAACAGTGTACTAATGTGACCTATGATTCTAAAACTATACTTTTCTTGATCAGATCCTTTTTTCTCTCTTTTAAACTTACTAGCACCAAAAAATCATCAACTTGTGAGTCTCTCCTTTGTACTGGTTATCCAACTCTTTGTCTACTCTTCTCAGTATCTCTTCAACTATTTAATTTTCTAACAACTTTATATAAACATACAAACTCTTCAATATATAGCCCTTTGGTTTTCTTCTTAATCCTATTGATTATGTTTTCCCTCAATTTTCCTCTTGCATTTGATCATCTCAAGTGAACTGATTCAATGTATTTGCAACTCGATTAAGAAATTAATTGTGCCTCATTACTTGCACTTTTTCATGGAGCTCACAGCTTTATTTTTCTGCTTAATCTACATCACTGATTTTGAACCTGACTTTTCATGACCCTAGATCTTGTAAAAAACTTTGTCTTCATGCTTATCAAGTTCCTAATCTATGTGCCTTTTCATTCAATTCATTATGCTCTTTGAATTTAATCTTTGTTCATGCTTTGTTCCATTCTCGGTGACTTGACTGAATATCTTCACTTGGTATTTTAATTTGCTCGATTACCAACCTTACTTGGTTGTCAACTTTGCTCCATGACTGTCTTTACTTCTCTCAACCGAAAAACATTTCATTGCTCAATAACTAGGTTGTTCCCTTTACCAACTTAACATCATCAAATGTTAAGTAAAAATAATTATATCATTAGTTCTTTATCATTATCTGGTCAATATTATCTGACCAATTAAGTTCCTCTCCGACTGATATGTACTTAATATAAACCATAAATCAATCGCTTGACATCAATGAAAAATTAACACTACTCTAACCATTCTACTTGGTTGTATTCTTCTGAAACTCATATTTCATCACCATTACCATAAGTTGGTTAACACTAATATGTTCTAGAAATGATGCAACATGAATCTTGCATTAATGAATTTTGGATAGGGGTAAGACCCCTAATTTACATCTAAGATACTCAAAAGAATCCTTTGATAGTGGCTTTGTGAATATGTCAGCTAGATTTTCCTTTGAATTCACATATTCTAACATTACATGCTTGTCTTGTACTTTCTCTCTCAAGTAATGATACTTGATAGATATGTGCTTGGTCTTTAAGTGCATTACTAGATTCTTTGATGTGTTTATAGCACTTGTGTTGTCACAATAGATAGTGATTGGATCACTGATCTCCTATTGCATACCTTCTAGTATCTATTTGATCCACACAATAGTTCCACAATTAATAACTCCATTAACATACTCAGCCTCAATAGTAGAATGTGATATAGAAATTTCTTTCTTTCTTAGCCATGTAACTATTCTTTCTTGTAGAAATAAATCTCCTCTGCTTGTACTCTTTCTATCATCAATGTTTCCAGCCCAATCAACATTGGTGTAGACTTTGAAGTAAAAGTCTCCTCTTTTCTTGTATAGTAGGCCAAAATCCCCCATTCCTTTCAAATATCTGTAAATTCTCTTAACTGCAAACATATGTGTTTCCTTTAGATTGAAAGAAAACCTTGCAATAATCCCCAATTCATGTGCAATATCAGGTCTATTGTGCACTACATATTGCAGCTTAGCAATCATAAATTTGTCTCATTGACTTATTTTGACTCATCCTATTTAGATAATTTACTGCCAATGACCATCAGTGTTCCAACCAGTCTTCACTCAGCTAAACCAAAGGTCTTTAGGATCTCCTTAATATACTTTTATTATGTAATATATATCCCATCCTTTACCTCTTTAATTTTATGTCCAAGAAAGAATTTAATCTCTCTGATCATAGACATTTCAAACTCCTTTCTCATCTCCTCAGCAAAAGATCTTCACAATGTGTCATTGTCACTGAAGATAATGTCATCAACAAATATCTCAACAATTGAGACTTTGTTAGTGGTATCACATTTCAGATACATGTTATTATTTTCACTAGTTCTTTGAAGTCATATTTTGACTAGATATGAATGCAATCTTTCATACAATGCTTGGGCTTCTTGTTTCAAGCCATACAATGATTTTTTTCAATTTGCATACCATGTCTTAGTTAGTATTCTTAGAAAATCCTTCAACTTGTTCAATATATACTTACTCTTCAAAAATACCATTGAGAAATTAAGACTTAACATCCATTTGATAAAATTTAAATCCCATATAAGTCGCATATGCTAGTATAATTCTTACTCCTTCCAATCTAGAAACAGGTGGAAAAGTTTCACCATAGTCCATTCCTTCTTCTTGTGCATACCCCTTTGCAAAATAATATTTCTTTATTCCTGATTATATTACCATGCTCATTCAACTTATTTCTAAAATTCCACTTAGTAAAAATTACATTCTTATATTTTGGTCTCGGTACCAAAGTCCATGTATTATTCTTTTGAATTTTATCTACCTCTTCCTTCATTTATTTATTCCAATATTCACTTTCTAATGCATCTTTTACTTTTCTCAGTTCAAATTTAGATATTAAGCATCTATTTTCTCTTACCTTGCTTCTTTTTAAAACTCCAATAGTCTTGTCTCCAATGATTTTACATGGTGAGTGGTGTCTCTTCACATACTTTGCCAATAGAGGATCAGTAGCCGGTGGTATCTCTTCATTTCCATAATTCAATGCAAGCTCTCCTTGCTCATCTTCTTCCTCTATTTGTGCTTTTGGTAAGGTCTCAGGAATCTGAATATTTACATAAACAAATCTTTTATAATCCTCAGATTCCTTCTTGATGTCTTCAACTTTCTTCTCTGCAAATTCATCAATCTTACATTTGCACTTTCTACAATTTTGTTAGTATTCTTATTCAAACATTTGTAGCCTTTTCTCTTAGTAGAATATCCCAATAATATTCCTTCATCATCTCCTTTAGAGTCAAATTTAACATCTCTTGCATCTATTAGAATATAACACTTACTTACAAATTCTTTGAAGTAACTTACATTCAGTTTGTCTACATACCAGATCTCATAAGATGTCTGGTTATTTCCCTTCTTCAGTTGTAATCAGTTAAGTGTATAAGAAGCAATGCTAACTGGTTCTCTCCAAAATATTTTAGAAACACCATTCTCAATCATTATTGTTCTAGCACAATCCATAATGGATCTATTTCTCCTTTCAACTATATTTTTTGTGGTGTCATCAGTGCAAACATCTATCTCTTTATTCCATGTTCATTAGAGAAGAGTGTAAATTCATTAGATGTAAGCTATTCGCCTCTATCAGATCTCAAACACTTAAGTTGTCTCCATGTCTCTTTTTAAACTCTAGCCTTGTACCACTTAAAAATTTGGAATGCATCAGATTTTTCTTTTAGAAACATAACCGACATCATCTAGAATAATCATCAATATATAATATGAAGTATCTATCTCCATAGTAGCTCTTTTTTCTGATGGGACCACATAGGTTAGTGTGTACCAATTCCAATATACCTTCTGTAGTATATGTTTTTCTTCTAAATCTCTATATAGTCACATTACCTACTTGACATCCTTTACACATTACATTCTCTAGTTTGTCTAGACTCGGTAGACCTCATACTATGTTCTTCTTGCTCACTTTGATTAAGTTGTCAAAATTAATATGACATAACCTTTTGTTCCATGGCCATACATATTCATTCTAACCAAACACACAACTCTTTATGGATGTATCAAGGTAGAATAGTTTACCTTTAAATTGTCCTTTAGTGGAAATTAGACTTCCCTTCTCATCAAATACTTTAACCTTCTTGTTTTGAAGTTCTAGTTGGTGACCTATATTATTCAACTGTGCCACACTCAACAAATTGTGCTTTTGACCTTCAACCCAATTATAAACATCATCACATTTAGTATTGTTCAGCAGAATTATAGAACCTTTTCCCTTCACAAGATATGTGGCATCATTTCCAAATCTAATAGTTTCACCATTATGATCTTTCAAAGTAATAAACTTATCAGTATCACCAATCATATGGTAAGAGAAACCATTGTCTATAATCCATGTATAGTTTTTACTTACTTGTGAGATGATGGATTTTTATTCAACATACATTTATTCATCAAACTCGTCTTTAATAGAAACATAGACAACTTATTCTTCATCATCATCGGTTTCATCAATAGATGATCCTCCTTTAGAAATGTAACATGATTTCTTTCCTTTGTTCTTAAAATCTCTGAATCTGTTCTCACTCTTGTCTCTATCTCTATTATCTTTCTTCTCATTATTGTCAGGACAATTAGAAGCTATGTGACCAATATTATTGCATTTAAAACACTTCAAAGGTAGCTTTCCTTTGTACTTGCCTTTAGCTCTCGGTAGTCTCCTAGCCAAGAAAGCTTCAAACTTAGCTTCATTCTTTTCATCTTTAGCATATAGCTCTTCAAGATCACTTTTACAACTATGAAATATTTCACTAGCACTACTTGCATTTCCATCACTAGATCTATAATCTCTAGACTTTCCAATATTCAAAGATGATTTGAATGCAGATTCAATCTTAGAAGTAGCAAGCAAACTATTATCAAAATATTTTATCTCAAAAGTAGTTAGCTTACAGATTGTAGCATCCAAAGTAACAACCATATGTGGAATGGATCTTTGTTCTTAAATAGAGGACACTCAAATTTCATAGATAGGTATTAGTGTTCTAAGCATCTTCCTTGTAACATCTTCTTCTTCAATGGTTCCACCAACAACTCTAATAAAAATATCAATATCCTTTAGTTTGTTATTGTATGCTGCAATGTTTTCTCCTTCTTTCATTCTAATTGATTCAATCTTTCCTCTTAAGGTTCTAGCCTTATCCTTTTGAACATGTTCATTTCCGCCAAAAAATAGTGCAATCTTATCCCACATATGCTTAGTTGTATCATAACCTTGTAAATAATTAAACTCTAGGTTGGTGAGAGTAGAAGACATCTCAATCATCACTTGTGTATGTTCTTGTCTTTATCTTATTTTCTCAAATGTTAAAGGAACAAATAGTGTATGTGAGTACTCAGTGTTAAGAAAATTCAATACATAATCTCCAATACCCAATAGTAAAGCCTCATTTTTTTTTTCCATGTAGAGAAGTTATTCCTATTCAAATTCGGTGTTTCCCTCTTATACATCTTCAAATTTTTAACTCAAGTACCTTCAAACTTATCTTCTTGAAGAACTAGCTCTAATACCAATTTTTAGTTTTCCCTACCAAATGATGGTTTACTGAGAGGGGGTGACTCAATTTTTTTTGAAACTTAACTCTTTAAAACTAAACCTCTGATTCAACTTGGTAATTCAAATAATAGCAGCAACCAAAACTTGTAAACACTTCGCAAACTTGATAAACAACATATAAAATAAGCAAATAAAATCCATAGTTCTCAAGCATCACATGTAACACTAGTCTTAATGAGGAAATATAATTTGGGAAATACTTCCATGGGAATTTTCACCCACGAAAAGAAATACTCTTCTCAAGTATGCTCGGTTAAGAGCCAATTTGGTTAAACATTACAATACACATTTGTTAGATGTGACCCTGTTAGAGGATTTACCTTAGATCTATTAAGATCTTCGCCCTATTAGGAGTTACCCAGTCATAGGGCTTAAACATTCATCCTAGAATGTTACCTTTCTCAAGGATTTACAAATAGACTTATTAGGTCCACTCGGTTAAGAGATTTTCTGTTACAAAGATTAGTAAGTAGAAGTGTACTACATTAATCTGTGATTCTGCAACCATCTTTTTCTTAATCGGATCTCTTGCGTGCTCTCTAAAACTACTTGCATCAAAAACTCATAAGTATTTTCTCCAGACTGGATCTCCACCTCTTTCACTACTATGCTTAGTAGCACTTCAACTATTCAACTTTCCATCATCTCTATATAAACATACAGACTCAACAATATATAGGCCTCTATTTATTTTCTTAATCTCATTTATTAGCTATTCCTTCAATTGTGCTCAACTATTAGACCATCTCTTATGAACTGGTTCAATGTATCTGCAACTCGGTTAAATGGTTAACATTTGCCTCATGACTTGCACTTTTCTTGGAGCTCACAACTTTCCTTTTGCTGCTTAATCTTCATATCAGATTTTCAACTTGATTTTTCATGACCATAGATCTCTATAATAAACTTCACCTTCATCCTTAGAATCTTCTTGATCTTCCCACCTTCACATTAAATTCATTCTAATCCTTGAATTCAATCTCAGTTCAAACTATATTCTGTGCTCGGTGACTCAGTGATTATCTTCACTCAGTGTTTGAATTTTCTCAATTACCAACCTCTCTCGATTACTGACCTTTCTCAGTTTTCAACTTTGTTCGGTGACTATATGTTCTTTTTTCGACTAACTTACACTTCACTTTACCAACAAACTTCACATTTCTTGCTAAGTAGGCTTGTTCCCTTTACCAACTTAACAACATCAAATGTTAAGTAAAAATAATTATACTATTATTACCTTATCATTGTTTTATCTTTATTATATTCCTAATTAAGTTCCTCTCTGAATGATATTGAAACTTAATATAAACCAAAAATAAATTTCTTGACTTCAATGAAAAAATAACAACTGATCTAACCATTCTACTTGCTTGTATTCTACTGAACTCAATCTTCATCATCCTTACCATCAGTTGGTTAACTAGTACACAAGCACAAATTTGTACATAAAGATTGCAAAATCCATATCCATATATATTTTTAAAGTAGATCCTACATTAGATCAGCCAAAAGACATCCTCTTATAAGCCATGGTAACCCATTTAGTAGTAAAAGTTTTTTTGAATTGATCCTCTTCTTTTACTAAAATTTGAGTATAACCAAATTATCCATCGAGGAAGTGAAAACATTCTAAACATGAAAGAAATTGAATAATTTGTTCCATTGATGGTGAAGGATGATGATGTTCCCTAAAGTTAACACATATCTTGATTCCCCATTATTCTTTCTTACATGCACTAGGTTTTAAACCCAAGAAGTATGTTTGATGGGGTAAATAATACCCCTCTCTATCAAATTATTTATTTATTTTTTCCATAATAGGCTCCAATTTGGGATTGGCTGATCTTTTCCTTTTCCTAATTGGCTTTGCATTTGGTTCTAATTCTATGGTGTGTTGTGCCAATTTTGGATAAAATCCCTTTAGATCACTATACTCCCATTCAAACACATCATTGAATTCTTAAAATAACTTATTGAAATCTTTGTTTTCTTTCTCTGAATTGATTTTACCAACCTTTAATAGTTTTCCTTTGAAGATATCAAGCTCCTCATAATGTTCATCTTTGATGAGAAAGCTTGTTTTGTTCCTTTTTATATGATCATCTATACTAAAAATGGATTACAAGGTGACTAATCCCTTAGGCATTTTATTAGTCTTTAACTATGTCACCTGATATCCTATTGTTGCTTCAATCTGTCTTGGTTAGCTGCCACAAAATCATCCCCTTCGAACAAAAACTTAAAAATCAGATCATCATTGTCAAACACTTGCCAATTTGTATTATTATCAGGAATAGATGGTCTAAAAATTATCTTGACATGTTTTGAGTGGTTATCGTGATTGATTTGATTTGGAATTTCTACATGTGCACCTACTGTAGCTAGTCTATCAACTTGTTGATTCTCTTTTCTATGTATGGAGATGATATTGAATGCACCAAATAATTCCAATAGATAAAAAACTTTGTTCTTGTATGACTTTAAAGTATCCTTTTTTACCACATGTAAGATCCTAATTTAATTAACAACTAGTTCACTATCTCCAAAAACTTGAAAAAACTTGATGTTTATTTTTCTAGCCCATTCAAGACCTTGACTTAATCCTTCATGTTCAATAGTATTACTAATACATGAAAATGTAAAATGAAAAGAAGCATAATACTTATCTTCTTCTGGGGATATAAGCATTGCACCTCCAACAACTCCATTCTTGTTTCTAGATCGACCAAAGTATAATTTCAATACTTGATTTTTCTATGGTGTGCTTTGATTTGGACTCTTTTCAAGGTTTGGCATCGATGTATCAGGCTCATGTATCATGTACATACCTAAACCCTCCTATTTAATATTCATCTATTGATTCTAATGTGAACTTTCTGCTGCTCATTCATCCAACAAGATGTCTGGAATACCTTCTATTTGAGTGTTTGGATCTTTGGCTAAAGGGTATTCATCGTTATCAAATGCAAGACAATTAGCATTTATGGCACTAGGTATATAGGGCTCAATATGACCTTTAGCCAACAATTTTGATGTGATTCTTACTTTGGTTCCATACCTTGTTCTCAATAACATATGTGACCTATATGAGGAAAAGTAACCTCCTATCTTAGAAGTGAAATCCATAGATAATCATAATGCAAAGTAAGGAGGTAGATCTATCACAAAAATATCTTCTAATATGGAAAAATTTGGACATCCATGGAGTGTGAGACTTGCATCCTTAATTAGACCTATTGTATTCACAATTTAACCATCTAACTACACTACCTCTTCCTCAAGAGATTTATATTTTAGGCCTTGTTGGTCTACAATCTTCTTTGGCATAATTGGGCTTGTAGCTCCACTATCAACCATACAATTGTGAACAATCTTATCTCCTATTATTAGAGAAATATAAAATGGATGAGGCTTTAAATATTTACTCGCATATTTGTTGCTATCTTTGGAGTCATTTGGTAGAACTTTTAAAGGATCATCAACAACTTTAGCAATAAATTGTTTTCTTTCATCTAAAGTAGAAAATAATATCTCAGCTTGACGAGGATGAGAAAAAGTATCATACATATTCATATTAACATTCATCCTTTTCATATTTTCTACTATGTTGAATGATATAGTTGCATGTACCTTTTGAGGAGCGTTCACATATTTAGGCTCAATTTTCACTTGGGGCTACTCCTTGGCTTGATCTTGAAGAGATCTTTGTAAGAAATTTGCAACTTGAGGAGTGGATGGATTGGTAATAATATCTCCTTTGTTTTCTTATTGTTTCTTGAGCTGTATCTAGGGCCCTTTTCTTACTTCTTGTATTTACTGCAATTGAAACATCATCCCTAGGCATCCCACATAACTCTTCACCTTGCCAATTCATAAAAGTCGCATCAATTGGAAGTTGATCCTACTATTGTGAATCCTCCCCAACAATATTCAAATGATATTTTGATGAACTCTACACCATAAGTTCCTGATTGATTATCCTATTTTTACTAGTGGCCTTATTGTGATCTTGATTACATGGAAAGCACCACTCATAATCTTAAGAAAGGTTATTTTTAATAGGAAAAATATCCCTTATTGGATTGGTTTCTTTTAGTGGTGCTGAAGTGTAAGGCTGATGATGCCTTTGATTCTAGTCCTATATAGATCCTTGAAAATTTCCTAGGTAAGGAAGCCTATTACCTTAATATTTATAATTAGGTTCTTGATAGTGTTGATATGGTTTCCTAGGAGCTTGATAATACTTTCTCATGCTTGTCAACTCATTGCCTAGGGTCTGCAATAAGGTTCCCATCTTTTCCTGATTACCTCTTAATTCTAGCAGTTCTTGGGAAGGCTCTCTAACTATTGGTTCATGATTTAGAAAATGTTTTGAAGTTGATACAACATGTCAAGGATTAATGGAGGTATTTGCAATAGCATACTAGGTTGGATATTGGGATAGAAAGACATATGTGGCTTAGGACTTATCTTTTGAACTTGGATGAGACTAGTCTCATCCCTAATTGCTATCCCAAAAACTTGGGGCAGTAAAGTACCTCCCATAAATTGTATCATAGTCGAGATATCACAATTCAAAGTTTTCAAATAATAAATAAATGCATGATTAGTTGATGGTCTTACCATTATAGGGATTCTATACCATGACTTTTGAAATCTATTATTGAAATCCATCATTGAGGCTTGAGGAAAAAAATTGATTGTAGTGAGTTTCTCTACCAAAGATAATAATCAGATTTGTCCTCAAAATGTCTGGTCATCAACTCCCAAATCACATCCCATGAATTGATTTATACCACAGCTAAAGTCCTAAACCACTCCACAACTTTCCATTTAATGGATGTTGCCAATAACTTGACTACAACAACCTCTTCTGTGATGTGATGGACATTACACAATCTAGCTATGTCTCTGATATGATCAACTACAGTAGTTTGATCTTCCCCATTGAAACTAGCTAAAAAATTTAGGGTTTCTAATGGAACATCATGATGATTGGGCAAATCCATAGGATTTCCTTGAATAAAAGGCACAAATAAAAATATCATTTTCATTGCTATAGGATAAACTAGATTTTGTTGATGATGAATAGGAGTTGCAACTTTTAGATTTAATGTAATTGTTTTTATATGGGTTGTGATCACTAATTCTTTGGGCTCCAATGATCTTCTTGAGAAAGTAGGGCTTGTCAAATTCCTTTTATTAGTTTGAAAATCAAGGGCATTAGATATACCTCAATTTGATGTTTGATTATTCACAAGCATCCTCCCTCTTCTTATAGGAGGCACCAATTGTAGATACTCACAAGATTTTGTGCTTCTTGTATGAATATTTCTCATAAAATGATAATAAAATGTTGGTCTTTCTTATCCTAAGAAGAGTCACGAGATATTTTGAATGTTCACCTCTTCTAGGCTATTCACTTGCTGCTAGCATATCCAAATAGAAAGAATCTTTGAAATATTCTAAATTGGGTCCCACCAGGTGTGCCAAAACTATTGAGACCTAAAAAATGCACCTTCCTCAATCTCTTCTTTTGAGGGATAGACTTGAGAGTCCCCAGGAAAACATGAAAAAACTCCTAGGTGGTGGGATTTCCTATCTTGGAGTGAATCTATAGATTCTAGGTTGGTTCCTATTTGATATATCACCTTTATAAACAAAAAGAAAACTTGTGTAGAAAAGGGGGATAAATTGTAGAAAGGAATGAACTTTAAAAAAATATAAACTACTAGGTGATTTACCAAAAGTGATGAAAAGGAAATCCAAAAGCAATCACAAATGAGCTCTTGAAAAAAGATCAGTAGAGGCAAATGACATAAACTTGATGATTGGAAAACTCATGTATCACTATTTCATAAGGAGGGTTTAGAGTTTCTCTCAAGAACAACCTAGGAGGATGATAACTCACTAATACATTTGGTCCTCTTTTCTGATAGTAATTTCTGAAAGAGGGGCAAATTTTGTGAAATTGGTTTTTTTTTTTTAAATTGATCCTGATACCATCACAATTGTGATGGTTGCAAGCACACATTAAAAGAAGACAAATGATCAAATTCATTTTTATTTTATAGAGTGAAATCAGTTCCCCAAAGGATGTAGCTCTGCACATGGAAGCCGACCCCATTCCTTGGAAGAATTCATAAAAAGTCATTTATACAACACATACTAAGAATTCATAGGTACGTCCTTTTCTATGTAGAAAAAATCTTCTTTCTGTCGTGAAATGAAATCTTTGCATAGTTTCTTGTTGACTGTGATTTCGCCGTGACCTTAATGTTTAAACCGGCATATATTTTCTTACAATTTGTTTTTTATTTTTTTACAATGTGCATCATCATATAGAAATAAAAAAAGGGTTTCTTCTATGCATATTTTATCTCTATCCGTGAACCATGGATTTTGCATTTTTAAAGATATGTATCATTTTTGGGCTTCGAGGCTGTGGTTTAGTATAAGAAACCTTTCTTAAATGAGTTTGGAATTGTCACATGTCATGACTTGTGTGCGGATTGGTAAAAAGTTCAACCTATTTTTTATTATAGATATTTTGTATCTTTGACATGAGTTGTGATTTTTGTTTCACTATCTTGGAATAATTGGGGTTTTAATGCTTCTGAACTTACCGTGGTTTTAATGCTTCTAAACTAACTATGGTTTTTCATGCCTTATTATCAATTTGATTTATGTTAGTCACTATCCAATGTTTTTGAATAGTGGCATGGTCTCCTCTTGTTGTTACTGCATCAAGTGATCAGTCCTAGATGCCATCTCCCAAATGAAATACTTGGAAAGGACCTTGTCCCATATTATTTTCCTCAAGATGAATATATAAGTCATTATTTCTCATATTTTATTATGACATTTTGTCTTTGTAATCATTTTGATTCTCACCTAGAAAGGCTTTTATATTCATTCTTCTCTTCTTTACAAATGAATTGAGCAAGTCTTATATAAAGGTTCCAAGTAAAATGAATGACCTAGATTGATTTTAAATTAATAACCAAGATTATGCCAACACAACCCTAATTAGGGTTTTCCCTAACTACAAGTTACAAGAATTAAATGTCAACCAATTACAATAAGGCACCTATACATTGGCCAATGAAAAAATTACATTTTTTCAATACATATCCTTTTAAGGATTGACCAATGAGAAAACTCAGTAGGTGTAATACATTAAATGCATTTCCCTTTCCAATTGGAATAACTAGAATGGTGGTAATGAGGGTGTGCCAACATATCATGTTTATCTTGTCTGAACTCCATCTTTCCATCCTCTTTGTCTTGGAAATATTCTCACTGAAGTGTTCTTGAAACTGCTTTTACTTGAAATAACTTTTAAGTTGAAGTCTTGGCCTTCATCCTTCTTCATGAATTTGTACTTACAAATTTTCATCTTCTCTTAAAATCACCTTGTCTTTGCATTTCACTTGCATCTTGACTTTCCAACCTTAAAGCCCTTCCTATACTTTGCATGGCATTTGAAATTTCATGTCTATTTTTTAACTTAAAATCATCCTTTCACTTGAAGGGGCATGACCTTCAATATCTTCATTCTCGTAACAACATCATTACCTTCATGTGACATGGGTGCTACATTATGATTAGAAATATTGTTGCAAAAATAAGAATATACGTCATACATTTTTGTCATATTTTCAACATTTCTAAGAACTTCTTCTAGATCTATATCCACTACGTGTATGCACAATTGACTCTCCCTCAAAGGCTACTCATGATCTCCATGATGCAACTTCTGTGTATACTCAAAAATTGTAGAATCATACTTGTCCCTAAGCCCATGCAAATATGAAATATCATTGTGCTTTACCATTATAATCCTAAATGTTTTTTCCATATGATACTTCTAAATTTTTTCCTCACAAAATTTTTAATTTTTTCATTATCATCCAAACTTCTTATATATTAACATCTCCTTTTTCCATCCATGCACTATTTTTCTTCATTCACTTTATTTTCTTCTACCTAATCTTAACAGACAAATCATTAGGGAAGCCTCTAAAGAAAAGATACTCTATTTTATAATTAGAAAAACAAACACAACATTCATTGATTGGATTCTTTTCAACTAAAAGCTCCCAACATTCAACTTCTGATTTACATATGGAAAAAATAGCAGGAACAACCATTTTGAAAAGAACATGTAAAAATCCCATTTCATACCCTCATCCCCACCCCAATAAAAATCTTATCAGTTTGAATTCTCAATAACTGGAACTATCACAACCAAGAAAAATATAAATCTTGTGGATTTGAGGAAATATCCAACAACCAAAACAATGGCGAGGGGCAAAAAGGACATGGAAATGGCGAAGAAAGGTTACATGCTAAGTTGTTGAATCATGAGACTTTTTCAGGTGAATCAGGGTATGAATCATACCGGAATCCTAATCTAAAATGAATCTCCTATGGGTATGCATCTGGGATTTGTGTTTTTAAATGAAAAAATGTTTAGTAATTCCACTTTAATC
>MU225705.1:2875772-2921683 GCA_018584345.1 Thuja plicata
CAAATTTGAATATAGGTTTATGATCGTTGTATCAATTGTACATGTTTGTGTGGTAGATAATGATTAAATTGATGTTACTAATGGTTAAAATCAATAATTAATTACATTATATTACAACATAAATTTGGTTGAAAGTATTTTAGAATATGTTTATAATTATTATTGTGTTTAGATCAATCACTAATTTAATATTAATTTGACACCTTGTTTTGAAACGTATCTTTCATATTATTTTGTAGATGTTAGAAAATAGGAGATATCATTATTATTACAAATTATTAAGTTATTATGAATATGGGAAAGGAGTGTACTAATGATAAGAAGAATTTTTTTAGTTGTGACGAGTAAGACATTTTAAGGATAGTATTAATGAATAGTTATTGATCAAGTGGGCATGGAACCAAATGGCAGTTCAGTTATTTGACATTACGTTGTGCATGAGGATGTTAAATTAAATCTTTTAAACACACTTGCAATGTGTACGATTTTAAATTTTTCAAACAAATAATGGGAGGATAAAATAATCTCGTGGTTATGGTATCTAGTCATATAAGATGATAAATATAATTTGAAGAACACTTACATAGTTTCACTTAATTGCGATCTCAATAAAATAAATAAAAGTTTATATATATAATTAATTGGGTTGAGGTAATAGTGAATAACTATCGCCACCCTATTGTTACATCTAGTATTCAATTGACAATTGATTAATAAGATTGGAATCTTGCGTTCTTGCAAGAAATTGCAGAGACACGAGTTAATGCTTGGCCTAGGGGGGGCTTGTGACCGTGATCATGAGTCAAGAAATTATTGATTTTCAACATTTAACCCATCCACTACCAGCACTTTTTTTCTAAATCAATCCAGATATCAAGAAAGAGATTGTGTATCTGATTTAACTGATCGAGAGAGGGAGTGGCGTGACCAGATGGTTTAAATGATCCAGAAAAAGGGTGTCTAGCTGGTCATAAGTATGTATAATGAGAAAGAGACGTGTCTAGCTGATTGATTTGACTGAATGAATTGTTGGAGAAAGGGATGCGACTAGTGGGTTAAAAACATGTATTATGAGGAACCTGGGGGGTATACCAACCACGAATGGTTATTTCTAGAAAGTGTCTGGTGGCCCCATCACCATTCTGGGGGGGGTATCTGGATTAGACACGGGGAGGATTATCTACATTTACGGGTGACACTGGCCAGGAGGAAGAGGGGGTTATCTTGGGAAGGGGAAGGTGTTATCGAGGGGGACAAGGGTTGTGTGCTGGGAGGATGCGCTATCATTGTGTGCAATGTAGAGATAGTAGGAGGAACCAAATAAATGAAATAGTACTCGTGGGATTCATGGAGGGAGAAGTTAGAAACACGCTCGAATCGGCCACAAGTAATCCCTTGACTTGCCATGACTCACCTCTCCCATTTGAATTGCCATCATTTTCGCTTGCATCGTTCATGAATTTTTCATGAAGAAGCTCTAGCCGCTGCTTGTAAGATGGAGAAATAGAACTTTCCATAGATGATTTACAAGTTCTACTGAATAGAATGAATCTCCTTTTGTGTGGATCATGGTAATTTCTTTCCCCATTCATAGACTTTAAGCTCCATATTCGTATAACTGTGATTTTTCATCTGCAAAATTCTACCTTTTCTATTGAGGCATTTTGTAAAAAAAAACACACAGGTCGTGATCTCTATTGGTAAAAAAATCAAAATCTTTGTAAACTTTGATGGCTCCTATAATCTCTATGTATTTACCTTTAAAGATAATTGAATCGGGGAAAAGTGCTCATTTTGCATCTCTCTTACACTTCGTATCTAATGCCTTCAAGCTTTATTTGCACAGTCCATGGATGTAAGATATCTGTATAGTCTGAAGAGAATGCCTCTACTACCAGAACCTGCAGGACACATCATTCCTGTAGCTGTAACTTTTTCTTTGAATTTCTCTATTTTTTTCTCTCATGGTTTCTAAACCCTCTCATGCAGATCTTTTTGATTTATATATGAGAAAATACTTAGACCCGGCCCTGTATATTCACCATTTTATTGGATCAACGATTTTTGTTTGTGAATCTTTTCTTTCCATATGTGACCTATACACCGTGTGCTCAAACCCTTGCTGCTCTATGTACTTGAAAAAACTCTTCTTTGTGCAGAAAAAGAGGAAATATGTTGCAGGCCGCCACTTCTCTAAATCTTCTTATACACCTTCCTTATCACTGTTTGACATCTTCTTTGCCATTACTTTCTTACAAAATATCAAAACATGTTTCACTATTGTTGTACTTCCAAACAACATTCTGGGTTTTATTTCAGCAAGCACGACATCATTAATTGATTCTTTACATGCTTTCATTTGTCATTCTTGGTGCATACTTATCTAAGACAGGATATTGAAGGGATTCATTCTCTTTTTCCATGGCTGAAACTTTATTTTTTGAAACCCTTCAAACCATGGTTCCTCATGTGTCACCGAAACAGTACTCATGAGCCCCATTTTTCTTTTCTCTCTTTGCAAATAAAACATCCAAAGTGCTAAGATTTCTTGTGTGTATCTTAAAAAAAAATAAAAAAAAATATATATATATATATATATGGTCATCTCCCTTATGTTTCTTTTATACCATTAAAAGCATTATCTTGATTATTTGTATTGAATATAATATGGCTACACTCTACATTCCCGTCAATGACACCATTGATATACTATTCTAGTAGCTACTAGAAATTTGTTAAGAAGTTACAAAAACTACACAATGTTATTAGTCCTTGTCAATAACTAGTTAACTTGTTTTCGTGCTAATGTGAAACAATGGAATGCAAATTGTGTTATAATTTGATTGTTCCTAGCAATTAATATATTATGAGATTAATTTGATGGCTTATACATTATGGTTCCTTAAGGATGATTTTAAGGATGTCTGCTTAATGTTCTAAGTTTCAGGACCATGAAGGGTAGGATGGTCATATATATGAATAATTATAAATAGGTCAGTTATCATTTGATTAAGAGATGCATACCCACTTCTACCATTCCTTAAAAGATTTGTTTTAGAGTTTAACCTAAACTACGATGTCTCTGCGAGTTACGTAGGCAAGGCCATCTATGATGAGCCCCTGAGGCATTAGTTCTAGCCCTTAGGTTTTGTGCTCATGAGTTTTTCCTTGATCTTGTAACCCCTTACCATTATTTTTCATAGTTGCATCCCCTTACGAAAATAGTTTGAAATAGTTTATGATGGAATTCGCTATGATATTGATGTAGCTTATCTTTGACCATGTATGTAATCATCAATGAATTTTAACATCATGTATCTAGTTATGTAGCAATATATATAGATGCAGGAAATAGAGAGGCAAGGAGAGTATGATACATGGGTAAGGAAGAGAAAATTCAGGTATGCAACATCTCCGTGTGATTGTCATTTGAATACTAGGATATGTTATTGTTTTAAGTTGCTCCATTGCCTTCTTGTACTATAGATAAA
The DNA here is from genome assembly GCA_018584345.1 of Thuja plicata. NCBI lineage: Eukaryota > Viridiplantae > Streptophyta > Pinopsida > Cupressales > Cupressaceae > Thuja > Thuja plicata. Next base: position 2,879,264 of record MU225705.1, read on the forward strand.
TATTATAGCTAATAGAATCATGAAATTGCTGATTTAGTAAGATGGTATGTTATTTAATTACTAGAACTGTTAAAATATAGATTTAAACTTTTCTTTAAAAGCTTTCAACATGAATGAGGTTCATATCTCCAACCCCTTTAAAATATGCATATAATTCTTCCATGATCACCTTATTAGCGATAGTTCACTTGTCAAATCATAGTCTTCATGTTTTAAAAGAGACTTTACTAGATTGAAATTTAGTTTGCCCCATAATGGTTCCCCTCCTTATTAGGATGCGATTAGGTCAAGAACCTATCTAGAGTACTTAAACCTACTGGAACCCTGGATATCTAAACTAGAGGGTGGAAGGATATGGATGTGCAGTCATGATTTTCCCTCAACCCCAAACCTAATTCTTGTCTCTAGTGTAAACTATCACTCCAACATGGTACACTTTAAACCTAGCTTAGGAAATTTGATTTAGTTTCTTGGCTACTTTCTTCAAGACATTATTGTTTCCTTTTAAAAAAATAAAAATAAATTATTATTATTATTATTGCAAATTTTTGGATGTAAAATTTTGGGCATTAGACGTTCTACTAATAATTTGATAGTTACAAGTCCCTACCAAACCTCTTGCAATTAGTTTAATGAATATTACATTTAGTATATTGTTGTAAACTTGAAAACATAGTTGTCAACTCGAAAACTCTCCATTCCTTTATCATTGTATCTAACTCTTTCAAGGGATTTTAGGATTCTATCCAAATTTCATTTGTGACAAGAAAAAGGTGAGGAACAGTCTACAAGTCGACTTGTATAAATTAGGGTCAACTTTTTGTAATAAGGTCTTAATAAGGTGTCCTTGATGAAATTAGGGTGATAGTTTCAAAATTTATAAAACTTGTCAAGTTGCAAGAAAAGTTTCAAGCAACATTTCTTGCAATAATTTATCAATAAGTGTCGTATGTGTTCAATTTTGTGTTCATGAGTGTTTGAAGAATTAATTTGTTTTATTAAGGCCTAACATGTCCATTTTTTATGATTTGGGATCAAGCAGGCACTTAGGGAAGAAACTGTTATCCTACCAGAAGCAAAGTTCGTCATCGGTGGAAATCATTTTCTAGAACTAGGACATGGAACCAATACTAGAGGTAAGAATTATGCTACTTCTACTATTTGTATTATTAATCCTAATATTCAAATTTCCATTTCTATTGAGAAAGAGAAGTATAGCCTTAGGAACTCTCCAATCTTTTTGGCAGCCCAAGACATCAGTAAGCTCCCATCGAGAACCTTCCTCAATGACTCAATGATAAGTAGAATCTTAACCTAAACTATACTACCTAGGGTAAATATCTTGTGAAACTATGGCACACCCCTAATGAACCTAAAGGGATTTGTTTCATTTGGTATTTTCTTCTACATAGGTTGTCACCTAAGAAACCATCTAGAGAGCCAAATGTCTTCTCTTTCTATTTTGAACCTGAGTCTATCCTACATATCTTCTTTGATTGTAATTTTTCTATAGTCGTATGGAGCCTATTTGGATTGGAACGAAACAATAACTTTCATATTCTGGATATCTTGTTTGGGAATATGCTAGGATTGGATAAAAGATACAATATTTTTTTGTCAACTCTTGCCTTTCACATTCTCTGGCATATTTGGAAATTTAGGAATGATGATATTTTCAATAGTAAAAGTAGAGTTCTTACTGAGTCTCTACGAAGACTCATTTCATTTAATGTTGTCTCGTAGGTCACCATGATTTTGTAGGTGAAAGAAAAAAAATTATTGAAAGTCATTAGAGAAGTAAGGAACGTGATTGACAAAGAGTATATTCCATGTAAGATGTTTACTGAAGCTAGGGTGGAATTTGATTATGACAACACCATAAGGAAGGTGCTACAGTAGATCAAAGACTATAAAAGGCTAACAGAGAACTAGAAATATAAAGGAGTTGTGACTGCATAAGAAAATACCTCAGGAGCAGCCACTATGGCCGATAAATAAGAGGAAGGGAATAGTAATTCAACAGGATTGAGCTAAGTACCTCAGGATCATAAATCATTTGGTATGCCCATTGTGTAGGATCCTAGGATTGGATCCCAATATCAGGCACCCATCTCTATGCTCCTTCCACTACCCTAAGAGGATTATACATCGAAACCATACAATGATATATTTTAGGAAAAACTGAAGCTTAAATGGGTGGATCATAAAATTCCATGGACAAGATGGTTCCCTAGATAGAGGTTATTTAATAGTAGTTTGTAGTTCTAATGTTTTGTAATCAATATGGTTCCTTTTTGGTTACATGATAATTTGACTCCCTCCGTATGAAAAGGGAACATGTAATTTTTTGTAATTTTGTAATCTGGTGCTTGGTATTATTGTAAACACTCGATGAGTTCTCTGTTTATTATATTATAATATATATTTAATAGAAAAAAATAAAATATTGACTGTTTCAACATTTTCATTATTTTTTTATTGTTAAAGCGTTGATAGGGCCTTTGTAATGAATTAAATTATACCAAAAGGCATTTTAATGATTGGAGATAGGATTTAAATTCATCTTAGAATAGGCTTCATTTATTTCAATGGAGAATCAGGCAATTTATTGACATTTTCTCTATGGCATTGCCAATAACCCGTGATAGTGGATTTAGTACAAATTTATATATTTATCTCTTTTAGTGCATTTTACACTTTTAAATGGATCAAATGGCTAGCTTACAATAATTTGGACCTTGTATGTCTTAAATAAATCTCATCTACACCTACGATGTTCATGTGACCCCCAAGGTGCACTTCTAACCTCCAAATGCCATCATGGCTTACATCATTGATCATTTTACAAAGGATTTACATACCAATCAAAACATTATTAAAAGCATAATCAAAGGACCAAATATGGTATTATTACATTTTAAATGACCCATCATGGTCATGTTTTTCTTTCATCCCCCTTAGGATCTATCAGTGAAATACGTTTGAAATACAAGTACCCCCCTCAACACATCAATGAACTCTTCGATCGGCTCCACAATGTACAATACTTCACTAAGATTAACCTCAAGTTAGGATATCAAGTTAAGAAATTGGCATTTGAAATAACGGTATTCTCTCTAAGCACATTAATGACCTCTTGGATCTTCTCCACAATGTATAATACTTCACTAAGTTTAACCTCAGGTTAGGATATCAAGTTAAGGAATTTGGTGAATATTTTCTTATGTGAAGGAATTTGGGTTAGAAGGCATTGGAAAAAGAACCAATAGTTTTGTTAACCCATGATGCACCTCTCATATATTGTGCATATAATATATATGATATTTTATTTTGATTTACAAACTAGTATATTATCTGAATATCTTTCTTTCTTGCCAAAATAGGTCTAGGTTTGAGGTGGAAGACTACAATAAAAAAAGTATTTCAATTTGGTATACTATACTAAATCATCATTTCATAACTAATTTTTTAATTTCTATATATAATTTGGTCTAATAATATTTGTGTGCTTTTGACATCATTTTTCTTAGTTTCCGAAGGTTATAGACCGAATTTTCCATCACACTTTTTTTCCTATGAAGAAGGATCATGTCAGATAATCTAAGTGAAGAACAAATTGGGGATACAATCAATAGATTTTGCTCTAACTTGAAAACAAAAGGTAATAGAAAATGTTATTTTACCTACAAAAATTGTAAGTGCTTAAACAATATAATATTTCTAATCAAAATAGCTAAGAGGCATTGTAGGGAGAATGGTCATCCTTTTATTTTAACAATTTTTATTTTTTATTTTTTTAACAATTAATATGCATATGAAATACACTTGATGATGAGATCATTATCATGGTTTATTTGTGTTCATGTTTATATAGGTCAACCTCCCTAGTGAAGTACGTGATATAGACCATGGAGGTGTTAATATGGAGACTATGATTTTGGAAGTAGAGGATCATGGAGGTGCGAATATTGAAGCTAAAGATTATGATCCCACAGAAGATGATGATCATGTGCCAGATAACACATTTGAAGATTATGGTACTAATACATTGATCCATGACACACTTGGTATCAAGGAAACTAATGATGGTGATCAAGATCATGTTGATGTCATCCATGTTATACCTCTACTTGAGAAGGTAGACATGACCCTTTACGAAGGCTCCCAAACAAATATTCCCTCTGTTGTATTTTTGTTGTTGAACTTGAAGGTTATGAATGGTTTATCCAACATAAAAAAGTCACATATGCTAAGGTACGTCATATATGTCATTATAGTTAATAAAGGGTGAAATATGTACCATAAATATTGTTAATATTAAAACCTTATATTTTTTGTCATAGAGTGATAGGTGAATTTTTGTTACCACCATTGAATATTCTCCCTCGTTCATATCAAGAATTATGTGCCACTATGAAAGATCTTGGAATGAAGTATCAACAAATAGATGCTTGTTCCAATGATCATATTATTTTTCATAAAGAATATGAATTTAAAACAAGATGCCTTGTATGTCATATGAGTAGATATCTAATAGATCAAATAACAAAAAAGGTGCCTCACAAGGTTCTTTGTTACATCCTGATTATTCCACGTTTGCAAAGATTTTTCAAGTGTATTAGCTTGGCACAATTTATGGATTACCATGCACACAATAAGAGTCAAGATGACATTATTTGAATGCATGTGGATGGTTCAGCATTTAAGGACACAGAGGCAAAGTGGCCACACTTTATCAAAGAACATCAAAATCTCAAGCTTTCATTGGCAATGGATGGTGTCAATCCATTTGAAGAGCTAAGATCTGTATACTCTATTTGGCTTGTTTTTGTCATCAACATTAATATCTCTCCATGGATTTCAATAAAGAGGGAGCACACTATATTTGCAATGATTGTTCCAAGTATTTTATCATTTAACAGTTATCGACATGTAATTGTAAATCTTGCAATAAATGGTCACAATAATTATGTAATGTCATTATTCATTCAACTAGGTAAGCACCAATTTATAGATATGGAGGTATATATTAAGCCTCTTATTTATGATTTTTTAGAATTATGGAATGGTGTCACTATGTATGACATCTCTAGACCAATAAGACAAAGACAATTTCAATTCCATGCAATGCTTGTATGGACAATACATGATGCCCCATAGCTAACACATTTTTCTGGTATGTTATGGTGAATTCAAGCTACACATGATAATGATAATTAGAAAAATTAACATATTTAATCCAATTGTATCATTATCTTATAGGTCTTCAAACAAAGGGAAAATTTGCATGTCCAGTTTGTGGTCCAAAGATGAAATTTCGTCATTCAAAAAGTTTAGCAAAGTAGGTGTTTGATGAATATAGGAACTTCCTCCATAGAAATCATAAGTATCAAACTACCAAAAAAAATCTTTTCAGTAGGAAGGAAGAGACTATGTATAACTTGCTAATGGAAGTTGGCATATAATAGAATTAATCATCAAGGGACTACCATTCCACCTAATCGTTTATGTTTGAAATTTATATATTTCTATTGTGTTTTGTTTGCTGATTATGTAATTGATGATGGTGAATTTTGTCAAGGAAATAATATTGGGCACCTTCCAAAGGGACTAAAAAGTTATCCCAAAAAATTTAGTAGGCTTCCCTAATACGAGAAACTACAAAGTGTGCATTTGTTTTATTCTATACATATTGGAAAGAATGTAATGGAGACATAGTGGAAAATATTGGATAGAAGGTGTGAGAAAGGAAAAATTGTCCAAAATTGTAGTGACATTCATGAATCCAATCATGCAATGAAAAAATTCATTGATTCAAATAGTAATGGAGACGGGATTAATATAAGTTCCCTTCCTTGGTTATTAAAGAATCAACAAATTGATGCCACAAAAGCAGTGATACATGTTCAATTTTTTGTATATATTTATTATATTCAAAATTTATTTTTCTTGTTATTTAATAAATTGTAACGTCTTGTATTTATATATTTTTGTGTCTTGAATGTCTTGTAGGTGGTTATCATACAAATAAATCCATAAAGAACATATAAAATATTGGAAGAGATGAATTCCTCAAATAATGTGTGAAATCCAAAAGTGTCTACCTTCAACTTTTTTCAATGCACAAGAACACTACCTCATACACGAAGGTGAGGAGATTGAATTGTGTGGATGTGTACACACTTGTTCAATGTGGATGGTTGAGAGGCACTTGACATTTTTGAAGGCTTTGGTTCGACAAAGAGCACATCGTGAGGGTTCCATAGTGGAGTGATATATGGTATACTAGATTATGGTGTACGTTATTGAATATCTTCCTAAGCTTGCAACAAAGATCCATATAGATCACATTTGGGATCTCGACACCATTAGAAAATTTTAAAATGATTACTTGGTGGGGAAAGGTAGATTAAGGAAAGTGAGAGGTAATAAATTATAAGATGTTATTGTAGTTAATTGATTCTTAATATTCAAATTTAATCGATTGTAAGTCATCTATTTATTTTTTGTACAACTGCTCAACAGTGGGATGCAATACATTTATATATTGCAAACAATCAAGATTGGATGATGGTATAGATTGAACGATGTCATCATTTTGGTCTCACATTAACATGGAAATTTGTGTCTTCATTGGTTAAAGAAGCTCATCGTAATGGATATTCCAATATTACGCAAAGGGAAATAGATTTAGCTTGTGGTTTAATAGATTTTCATGTACCTATAAATTTTTTAATCACCTATACATTTATCAACTCTTGATGCAATATTTTTTACATATTTGACATATTATTGCACGTCAAACACCACAATGCTATGTTTTGCAATGGTTGTAAATTTCACATCAAAAATTTGGATGACACAAAATCATCTTGTGATTGTGGGATAAGTGAAATATTTTGGGTGACTAATATTTCATCTAGAAATGACTTACATCCTTGAGTCTCAAAATCAAAACTATGGTATTTTGGATGATATACTTGAGTGTGAATTTAATTATTTTAGATTATTTCTCTTCATCATTAGATGGTACATGCTACAACTTAACGAAAATGATCCTTATAGAACTATTATTGAATATGACAATAGATTTCTAGTGATAAATACAAGGTGGTTTGAGCTAGGTGGGGATGAGCCCTATGTTCTTGCAAGCCAATGTGAGAAGGTATTTTACTCAAAGGTTCCACATAAAATCGGTTGGTTGTTTGTTGTTAGACATGATCCTAGAGGAAGGCCGATAAGGTATAATGCGATGGAAGAAGAATAATTTGAACAAGTACAAGATAATTTAGTTGATGATCATGATCGACAGTTAGTCGATGATGTTTCTGACACAAATTTTCTTGAAGAAGAAGAAGAAGAAGAAGAAGAAGATGATGATGATGATGATGATGATGATGATGATGATGATGATGATGATGATGATGATGATGATGATAACTGATAGGGGGGTGATTTAGTGGCCTAAAAAATATTCCAATTAATCAACCCAAAAACTTAGTACCACAATATTAAGCCTCTAGTTATATTCATTCCTATAAGATTAATGCCTTCAAATATGCATATCAAATTACTACTTCTTAGAATGCTTTGTAAGCCTTATTTTGTATGTTTACCGAATAGCAATCTATTAATTTATCAAAAATAGTAAATTATCTAGAGTATACCGATCAATCCAAATTAGCTATGTATAATGCAAAACACTAAAGTAATGACTCATAAACACATTGACACATGGATTTTTAATGTAGAAACTCTATTAAGGTAAAAACCACTTGGGACCGGTAACCCAAAATTTTCACTCTTCAGTAGTGAGCTCGATGAAGAGCCAACCTTGTTAAAGGTTACAAACACACTGTTAGGTGTGACCTTGTTAAAAGATTTAAAAGTTTAGTCTATCAATTGATATCGTTCATCTCTATTATACCTTCCTTGATCAAACACTCTCATGGCCTGTCAATAGGTATCTGGCATCTCATGCTATCTTCATGATCAAAATTTTTGATACTCCTTGGGATGTATCTGAATATAGAAAGGATATTTAAATCCTTCTTGGTTAAGAGACTTTCTCAATCAATGGTTAAAATGAAATACTATGATCTGTTCACATATACAACTTATACTTGCAAATTTTCAGATCTATTATAAGGTCATAAAAATAATCTGATCCATATGGCCTTTTAATACCCTTTCTCCACTTTTGTTCTGCTCAGTGATGTTCTCTATTGCTCAGTGTCTACATAAAACTTTAGCTCTTTCCTTGGCTTGATTGATTGGGACTGTATGAAGTTTGTTTTCATTAGTTTCTCTTCAACATCCTCTTTTTCATGCAATCCCCTTAATTCAAAATGAATTAATTTGTTTCCTTATAGACACAATATCACCATTGTTAGGTTCTTGATTTTCTTGATCTTGGCATGATCTACAATTTTAGCCAATTAGATTTAAAGAAAAACTCTTATTTTATCTCGCAGAGATATTCTTGCCAACTAGACAAAACAACTTTAAATATTTTACTTATCTTTGGCCTTATCTTGTCGATGAAAAAAATGATAACTACCAGTTAAGTCCATATTTAGCTCTGCTAGCTAGATATTTTGTCATTTACAAACTCAAGTAATTTTTGGTGTTTTAACTCTTTAATAGATTCAATCAACACTCTGGTTATCCTTGTGCTTCTCCGTCGGTTTACACTATGATTCTAGCCGTCGGTTATGCTTGTGATTCTTCTCTTCGATAATGCTCTTCGGTGTTCTTGTTTAGGCATCACTATGACTTGAATTTTAGTTATCTCTGTCCATCAGGTTCCACTAGCCATCGGTGTTTGAAGTCACGTAGTGAATGTTTGTCTTTTATGCATTACTAAAAACATGATCTTTATTTTTTTGATCTCTAAATTCTTTGACACTTTGGTTATAACCAATTAGATTATATCAAGTTGACATCAATGACAATACAATCCTTTAACTGATTTAATGTCTTGCATTATCCTTCTGCATTTTGGTGATCAACTTAACATCTTCAAACATTTAATCAGTTACATGTCATCAATCTCTCCCTTTGGCATTGGTGGAAACACACTACATTATCATACTATACCATTACTAATACAATATAAAATATAATAGTTTCATCAAGCTTTCCTATTATAACTATTACAAATGTCTGGCTTTTGGTAAGCTCAAATAGCTTAGATTTTTTTCTTGCATAATCGTTGTCTTCAATCTTCAATCCCTTCGCTAGATAGATGTAGCATTTAATTTCTTTGTTCTTATATGTGTTCTGCCTTGACTGTTCCTCTTCTTGATAATCTCTTTTTTCCTTTGATAACAATTTCTCTCTTTGTATGAACTCTCTCCCTTTGTTACTTCTCTCCCTGAGATGGATATTTGATATGTAATCAATTTATCTCCCTTTGAATATTGATTTAACTCTTTCTTTTAATTCCCAGGAACTTCACTTCATGGATAATGATATAATTTTTTTTGATCAATGAGATAATCACTCCATTATGATAATGAAATAATCTCCCCCTTTGACAACAATGCCAAACAAAAAATTATCTATATCATCTTCCATACCTTTATATAATATATTCCTTGAATTTCCCTATCCACCAGCAATACAATGTCTATGGTGTTCGGTGCATACTTGTACCTTCCTGTGTATAGATATATCTATTTATGTTCATCTCGATGTTTGTGTCAACATGAATGATCTTCAGATTATGTGTAGGTTGATGCAACCTCCTAGTCACCTTACTGACTGATAGACAAGGGTTGGACCCCTAGTCTCTGTCTCAGGTACTCAAGTATATCTTTTGGTAATGGTTTGGTGAATATATCTACTAATTATTCCTTTGATTGAACATATTCCAATGTCACCTCCTTTTCTTGCACTTGTTCTCTCAGATAGTGATACTTGATAGAAATATGCTTAGTCTTAGCATGCATGACTAGATTTTTAGAAATGTTTATTCCACTGGTGTTATCACAATAGATAATTACTTGTTCAAGAATCTTCATATTCAGACCTTCCAGCAATTGTTTGATCCATGCAATATTGGAGCAATTTGTAGCAACAACCACATACTCTACTTCTATAGTAGACTGAGAGATGCATCCTTGCTTCTTGCTGATCCATGTGACAAGTCTGTCACCCATGAAGAATTCTCCTCCAATTGTACTCTTTCGGTAATCAATATTTCCAGCCCAATCAACATTTGTATAGAATTGTAGCTCAAATTTTCCTTCTCTTTTATACCATAAAACATATTCCTTTTTTTTTTTCATATATCTTATAATTCTCTTGACAATAGGCATATGTGATTCTTTGGGATTAACATAGAATCTTGTAACTATTCCAAAAACTGTTAGAAACACTGAGAGGGGGGGGGGGGGGGGAANGGGGTGAATCAGTGTTTGTCTATTTATTATATTTTACTAACTTTAAAGATAAATCAAATATATATCAATTGAATATTAACACAAGAACACATAATACATGATATGATTATGGGGAAACCTTGATTAGAGGAAAACCCCGGTGGGAGTTAGTACCCACAAATATTGCACTAGTATAATGAACCTGTTAAAGTTCCTTTGCCCTGTTAGGAGCAGTCTTTACAATGCAAGTAAAATGACCCTATTAGGATTCTTTACAAAACCCTATTAAAGGTATATGGATCACTATAAGAGCTCACTACTCAATAGGATGAAGGCTACAACCTTCTGATAGTTTATATACACTATATCAAAAAGTGAACTGTTGTATATGACAGAATTGTCTAATCAGTTCCATTTGTGTGCTAATGCTCTTACTCTCTTAAAGAGATCTATCTCATTCTGACATATTTATAATATTATTCTATCTCTTCTCTACCTTATTCTTTGACACTACCTAATACAACTTTGCATGTCATATATATGTTCATGCCTGAATAGATGCGACCAAAATCAAGACCTTAGTCAACCCAAAAACAATATTCACAAAAATTCCAAAAAAATTGGCTTAAGCATGTTTACAATAATGTTTAATACATAACTAATAACTTATTACATTAGGCACTTAGCCTTTACCAAACAAAATATTACACGCTAATCCAAAAACTAAAGTCGGCTTCATACTCTATTTTCTGAACTGCAGGTGCACTTAATTTTTTTTGTAGCTTCTTCATACTGTCATTATGTAGCATGCATGTATAGGGTAAGCATAAAAACATATCATAGATCTTATATATGAATGTGTATATCTTGATTTCTTCTGACACACGTGCGCTGGTGCTCTGATCGACTGTATATCTCTGTTCTTCTCTGTCTTCTATGCTTAGCCATTTTTATCTTCTAGGTTTACTTGAAAAAACTTCATATGACTTTGTTGCCATAATATCAACATAAAATAAGTCATATTCTCCATGGGAGTCAACTTTCCAATAATCTCCCCCTTTCTCATTAATGGCAACAAAGGAATGTGGCCAAGTTACTCAAAATTGACTAACACCAAAAACTATATATCATCTTCTTTAACATATACTATATATATACACTACTCCCCATACATAAATTACTCCCCCTTTTATATTAATGACAAAGGTGTCAAAATTGTAAGTCCTTGAGAACTTACTCTGAATATACATCTGGATAAGAAATTTGTAGATTTTTGATCTCTTGCTGCCAGAATGCCTTCATTGCATCTACTGTCTAAAGATGGGCACATAGAGCATATGTGAGCTTCTCCATTTTTATCAAATCCATGTAGGGACCCTGATCATAAGTGACAATGGTTGCACCTATCTATTTGATGTTCTCATTCAGAACAGCTAGTGAGGGCGCAAGTGCATTTCTTAGTTGGTTTTTCCTTGTCCTTATCTTGTTAATCTCCAACTTGGCTTTTTCAATTTTATCTATCTTCCCTTGATAGATATTGTTGCAAATGTTAATGTCTTGCGTGGATGTTTCAACTTATTTTCTTATACTTCCAACCAAGATATCATCTTACTTAATCTTCTTGATGTGCTCTGAGGTGAATTTTACTTTGTCCAGGCAGTTTGCTATTACTTTTCTACCTTTGGTTGCTAGTTCTTTCAAGATTTCTTGACCAATCTTCAATGAGTTTAGAGATAAAAATAAATTCTTTGTCAATTCATCTAATCTTCCTTCTTGTACTCATCTTCTGCAATTTTAGTAGCAGAGTCTACTAAACTTGTGAAATGTGATTTGAGTCTTGTCAAGATATTGTCAACATCATGAACTAGCCGGATCTTAGCAATTTTCTTATCTACAGGTACTAGATCATTTAGAATGTTTACTATTTTTGGAAAGAGAGGGTTTGTCATAACCTATTTTTCTTTGGCTTTCTCCATGGCTAGCACAATGATCTTAATCAAATCTTCTTCTCCCCATGCATCTAAGCTTGCTAAATCAGGGGTTAAACTTGAAAACAATGAAGTTACTGGTTTGCTAGGAGTGAATATAGTATTTTTTTTAACATCCATGCATTCAATTTTCACTGGGATCTCCATAGAGGGTAGTTCATCCTTATTCCCTTTATCTTGTTTAGGAGGGACTGGAGTCACTTTAACTATAGTCATCGTTGATGGATACATGTGTCTATCCATAAACACTTGTGCAAATTCTTTTTTGTTCTCTTTCCCAACTAAATCATACTCTTTGTTCATTATATGAAGAGTCCTAGTCTTGGTTCTTAGATGAGGTTTTTCCAAATCTAACAAAATTGTCTTCTCATCATGTGAGAAAACAGGGAGAAGATTATCTAATGTTTATTCTCTAATCCTCATATCTTTCTCTATTGCATGTCTTTTCATTATTTCTACTATGTTCCATAATTTGTCTGGTATCACTGTTTTAAGTTCTAGAACTGACCTTTTAAACCTGATCATGTGTGTGATAATCATATTATGTATTTCTAATTTATATATTTCTTGATACTTGTCATAGACCTTTGCAATTGAGTCTAGTCTTCATTAACAATTATGTTCTTTAAGACACTTAGACTAGGTCTGAATCCTACCTCAAGAGGGGCTTAAGTGTTTTTACCTTGCTCCTTGTGGTCCTTGAGGATGGGTGACTTGTGGGTGCTAGCTTCCTTCCTCTATATTTTTTTCTTGGTACAGAAGGTGGAGAGGATTCCAGATCAAAGGTGGTTGATGGTGTAGATGTACCTTCATTAGATTTCTTCTTATTCTTCTTAGGCATATCATCAGACTTTTCCATTATCACTTCTATAGGAGTTTTCTCAAGTTCTTTAGTAATCTCAACTTTCCTAGCTTTGTCTAGGTCTTCTTGTGTAACCCCATGAACTCTTAGGATGTTAGATGTGATCCTTGATGCCTTTCTTTTATTGTCTGCACTATATAATACAGAATCAACTTTATTTGTCTTTTCTCTGTAAGTACCCCATCTAGGTTCATTAGGATCCTTGGGCGCAGATAGGAAAACTTGTGCATACCCTTCCAAAACTTGTTATTCAACTTCATAGCCAAGTGGATGAATCCATTTTTTCCTTGGCTCAACAGCCTCCATGCATGTGCAGTAGGTTTCTACCATAAAGCATATGGTGTCTTTGTACTTATCAACTATATTCTCTGGTATCCTAAACCTCTTCTGCATTTTAATCCTGAATGTTTTGATATCCATGTCCATAGAATCTTTTACACTACTCTCTGATGTATATTTTAATGAAATTTGTGACATAGTGGGTTTACTCCTATCTAGGTAAAGATTGGCAACTTTACCAACAATGTGGAAGTAGAGATAGATGATCAAAGAGCCAAATCTGAATATTTTGCTCTTATCATGCTTTAAATCTCTAATGTTGTCAATCAGTTGTGCGCACAATATTTCACATAGATTGTACTATGTATTATCCTTCACCATTTTTATTGCTGCTAGGACAGATGCTGCAGATACACTATTTAGTCTGCTTGCGTGATGGAACTTATAACCTAGAATCATAGTAACTAGTTTGATGTCATCTATCTCAATGGGATCAATAGTCATTCCATGCCTATCACTTCTGGATAATCATGCTTTTTCAATCTAATTTTTAACATCCTTTCCAATGGGAAGAACTAGTCTAGTCTTAGGAAGTCATGTCATATCATGAATTAGGTCCGCAGTAATGAGGAGAAGAACTTCACTAATCCACTATAAGTCATCATGTATCCTGCTCAGTAGGATTTTAACCCATTTTGGTTCATAGAACTTGTGCACATTAGAATACTCAAAGATAGGGTTATTAGTGAGATGGGCATATTCATCTTTGAATGAATAGTCTAGTTTCATCATTGAAGCCATAAGAGTTGCTATGCTGTTATCTCCAACTATTTCCTTCTTGCAATATATATATGTGCAAATGTATTCTACATGTACGACTCCTAATGGAGTCTTAGAAAATGCCCCTTCTACATCATCTAGAATAGACTTGAATGGATGCTTCTTAAAGACAAATCTCTTCCTTTCAGCAATGTCAAAGACTACAGGGGTTTCCATACTCACTTGTTGATCAATTAAATAGGGTTCCACCGTAATTCTGAAATGACATGACTGCTAGGATTCTGTTCCAAATTTGATCCATTCACTTAACCAACAAATGCGTTATCCTTTAGTGCTTCAATACTCAATGCTCTTGTGCTCTCAAAATTTTATGATCTCAAATACAAATGTGAAGATAATCAATTTTTTACCAACTTATATAAAGGTTACTGCATTTAATACTGGTTACCATATGCGATTTCCATTGAGAGTTTCAAACTTAGTTCTTATTGAATAACTGGTTATGCATGCATGCATACTTCCTCAATTTGTGATCATAGACATAAATCCAAAGGTGCATACTTAGAGGTGAGTATACCAGACGCGCAGGGGTTTAGAGGTAGAATAGCTCCCCCTAAGACCATGACGGTCAACTAACTAGAAGTTGAAGGTGCGCCCACTATGGATGCATCTACTACCTTCTTCTCATCATTATCCTTCTTTACTTCAACCCATATTTTATCTAAATCAGCTTTAGCTTGTACAAAATTAACTTCTCCCGATTCTTAAAATAGAGACTTTTTAGGATTCTCTTGTCTTTGTGTTTTTGACTTGTAAAACTTTGAGATGTGTCCAACTTTCCCACATGAGTGACAGATGATAGGAGGTCAGATGTCATTATTCATCATGTTGCACTATTTAGCTATGTGTCCATTGTAATTACATATCTGACATGTAATGTTCTGTAATTTTCTTTAAGGTTGATTTCTCTGATTGTATTGAGTCTGATTCCTTTGGTTCTATTGTGACTGATTCTTTTGACTTGTTCTGCAATGAATAGCCCCGTGACCAAATTTGTTGCATGAATAACAATAGCCATTGAAAGGTCTGACCTTTTTACAATCTCTTGCCAAATGTCCATGCATATTACATGCATAAAAAGTTCTATTAACTTGATTTATTTCATTTTTGGGTGGTTCTTCTTTAGACTCTACAAGATTCTCCCCTTTCTTTTCTTCTGTAGATACTTCTTGTGCTTTCTTTCTTTCTTTCTTTGAATTGATTTCAATTTTTGCTACACTCTATCCAACACCAGTAGTATCACCTTTTAGCTTATGTGCATAAAGCTATGATTGAATTAGATCAGAACTTGTGTTTAGTTTATCAATCTTGTCTTTTTCTTCTATTAATTCAGATTCTATCTTTTTCTTGATGTTTTCCAACTCCAATATTTTCATGTATGCTTGCATAAGTTCATCATCTAATTGTTTGCTCTCTTTGGTCTTTCCTTTAATGGATGTTAGGATATCTGTAAGTTGTTCATTCAGATCTTCAATTTTATCTTTCAAAGACATGTTCTCTTCATTCAGCTTCTTGACTATTTTTCCCAAATCATTTGTAGAGCAATCTTTTATATCTTTCCTTAATTTCTTGATAAGCATTTGAGAGCCATCAACTTTTAGTTTTAGTTCTTCATTTTATTTTTTAGATCTGTCAAGATCTTCAAGGGCTGCTTCAAGATTCTTTTTCAGATGTTTTTTCTTTTGTTGAATCCATGATCTCCTCAAGTGGTTAAAATTTCTTTCATAGGACCAGAGCTCTGATACCAATTGTTAGAAACACTGAGAGGGCGGGGGGGGGGGGGGAATCAGTGTTTGTNGGGGTGAATCAGTGTTTGTCTATTTATTATATTTCAAAAACTTTAAACATAAATCAAATATATATCAATTGAAGCTTAACACAAGAACACATAACACATGGTATGATTACGTGGAAACCTTGATTAGAGGAAAACCCCGGTGGGAATCAGTACCCACAAATATTGCACTAGTATAATGAACCTATTAAAGTTCCTTTGCCCTGTTAGGAGAAGTCTTTACAATCCAAGTAAAATGACCCTATTAGGAGTCTTTAAAAAACCTTGTTAAAGGTATATGGCTCACTACCAAAGCTCACTACTCAATAGGTTGAAGGCTACAACCTTCTGATAGTTGATATACACTATATCAAAAAGTGAACTGCTATATATGACACAATTATCTAATCAGTTCCATTTGTGCGCTGATGCTCTTACTTTCTTAAAGAGCTCTATCTCATTCTGACATATTTATATTGTTCTTCTATGTCTCTTCTCTACCTTATTCTTTGACACTACCTAATACAACTTTGCATGTCATATATATATGTTCATGCCCAAATAGACGCGACCAAAAACAAGACTTTAGTTGGCCCAAAAACAAAATTCACAACGCTTCCAAAAAAATTGGCTTAAGCGTGTTTACAATAATATTTAATAAATAAATAATAACTTATTACAATAGGTGCTTAGCCTTTACAAAACAAAAGATTACCCACTAATCCAAAAACTAAAGTCGGCTTCATACTCTATTTTCTAAACTACA
Source organism: Thuja plicata (assembly GCA_018584345.1). NCBI lineage: Eukaryota > Viridiplantae > Streptophyta > Pinopsida > Cupressales > Cupressaceae > Thuja > Thuja plicata. The sequence continues at coordinate 2,896,158 of MU225705.1, forward strand.
GCTGCACTTAATCTTTCTGTACCTTCTCTGTACTATCATTCTGTACCATGTGTGAATAGGGTAAGAATAACAACATATCATAGATCTTATATATGAATGCACATAGCTTGATCATTCAAACGCACGTGTGGTGGTGCTCTGATCGACTTCATATCTCTGTTCTGCTCTGTCTTCTATACTTAGCCATTTTTGTCTTCTAATTTTACTTGAAAAAACTTCATATGACTTTGTTTCCATAATGCCAACACAAAATAAGTCATATTCTCCATGGGAGCCAACTTACCAACAAAAACATCTTCTATATTTGGTCTGGTGTGAACAACATACATTAGTTTGCCAATCATTGATCTGTAGAATGTTTGATTTACCTCATTTGATTTGCCTTCTTTTGTCAACTTACATCCAAAAGTAATAGGTGTTCCAACTAGTTTGGAATCTTCCATCTTGAATATCTTTAGTATTTTTTTGATGTATTTGGACTGAGTGATATATATGACTACATCTTGTTGAAGAATCTGTAGACTAAGAAAGAATTTGATCTCCCCAAACTTAGACATTTTAAATTCCTTGTTCATTTCATTAGCAAAGGATTTGCATAAAAATTCATTTCCTCCAAAAAACATATCATCAAAAAAAATTTCAGCAATCAGAATATTACCATCGGTATCTTCTTTTAAGTACAAATTGCTATTTTCACTTGTTCTAGTTCAAATTTTATGCTAATGAGATAAGAGTGAAGTCTTTCATCTTAGGCTCTAGGTGCTTGTTTCAATCCCTACAAGGCTTTATGTTGTCTACATACCATGTTTCTGTTGTCTGGATCAACAAACCCTTCTGGTTGATCAATGTATACCTCTTCTTCTAGTAATCCATTTAAGAATGCAGATTTGACATCCATCTGGTATACCTTGAATCCTTTGAATGCAGCATAAGAAAGTAAGATTCTAACTTCTTCTAGTCTAGAAACAGGTGTAAAGGTTTTTCCATAATCAATACCTTCTTCTTGTGCATATCCTTTGTATACTAACCTTTCTTTGTTTCTTGTGACTTCTCTATTCTCATTCAGCTTATTTCTGAATATCTATTTGGTACCGATGACATTCTTGTCATCTCATCTTGGTACTAGTGTCCATGTACTATTCTTCTCATTATTTTCTATTTATTCATTCATAGCACTCACCAATTATTCATTATCCAGTGCAATTTTAACAGATTTAGGCTCAAAATCACAAAGTAAACATCTAGTGTTTAGTGACTTACTTCTTGTTCTTGTTCCAAACTTCTTGTATCCAATGATTTGATTCTATAGATGATATCTTCTGACATACTTGGCAAGTTTCAGTTCAGCCCTTTTTGTTCATCATTATGATCATCTTCTTTACCTTCATTCTGATCTCCATAGTTTGGAACATCATCTTGAGGATTTTCCTGATTTTCAGTAATTGTAGCCTGATGCTCGGGTTGTATTATTTTATTTTTCCATAATGTTTTAGTGTTTCTTGGGTAGAGTGTCAGGTTCTTTATAAACAAACCTATTGTAGTCCTCTAGTTCTTTTCTGCTTTCCTTATCATTCTTTTCTGCAAATTCATCTATTTTCACATTTTCACTTTCAATGATTTTGTTAGATGACTTGTTAAGACATTTATAAGCCTTTCTTTTGGTTGAGTACCCTAGAAAGATACATTCATCACTTTTGGAGTCAATTTTTCCATTTCTATCATCCTTTAAAATATAACATTGACAACCAAAGATTCTGAAGTAACTTACATTGGGTGTATGACCATACCAAAGCTCATAGGGTGTCTTCTTTGTGTCCTTCTTCAATTGTACTGTATTGAATGTGTAGAGAGCAGTATTGACACCTTCCCTTCAGAAATTTTGAGTGATTCTCTTCTCAATCATCAATGTTCTTGCATAGTCAATAATTGATATGTTTCTTCTTTCAACAATTCCATTTTGTTGTGTTGTTCTCGGTGCAGAAACTTGTCTTATAATTCCATGCTGATTACAATAATTAGTTAATTCATCTAAAGTAAATTCCCCTCCTCTATCTGACCTTAATCATTTCAATTTCTTTTCACTTTGTTTTTATACCATACCCTTATACCATTTAAACATCTTGAATGCTTTTGATTTATCTTTTAAGAACATAATTTTCATCATTCTAGAATAATCATCAACAAAGAGAATAAAATACCTATCTCCATAGTAGCTCTTTTTCTTCATGGGTCCACATACATCTATATGAACTAATTCTAGAATTGCATTAGATGTATGGGTTTTACTCTTGAAACTAGACTTTATCATCTTACTTTTTTGACAATTCTTGCACATGATATGCTCAGGCTTAGTCATGCTCGGTAAGCCTCTCACATTCATTTTGTTTCTTATCTTTATCATGTTGTCAAATTTCACATGACACAATATTTTTTGCCACAACCATATGTCTTTGTTTCTAGCCATTAAAAAAGTGGTATTAGTTTCATAAAGATAGAAAAGGTTACCTTTTGTCTGCTCACCAGTTCTAATCAACCTTCATGATTCATTGAAGATCTTTGCCTTCTTATTTTCAAATGCCACTCGGTGAGCTATATTATTCAGCTGTGAAACACTTAATAGATTATAATTTAGTCCTTTTACCCAATAATAATATTCACATTTGATCAGGTTATTTAACATTATAGTTCCTTTACCTTCAACTGGACAAGGTGTATCATTTCCTATTCTTCTTGAACCACCATTATAGTATTCAAAAGTCTCAAACTCTTGTTTATCACCGGTCATATGGTGAGTGCAGCCACTATCTATGATCTAGACATCATTCTTACTACCTTTAGATATGAGTGCAATTTCTACATACATTTCTTTTTCTTAATCTGAATCATCCTCCATGGCTAGAAATACCATCTCAATGTCATCTTCTGATTCACTGTCAGTATCATCATCTTTGTTCTCAGCTAGGTAAAAATCTTTCTTCCCTTTGTCCTTGTAGTCCCAGGTATCTCTTTTGTCAAATTGTTGGTGTCTTCAATAATCTATATTATCACCTCTATCAAACTTCTTCTCATATGATCTATCATTACCTTTGTCATCTTTTCTTCTATTTGGACAACTTGCAACAAAGTGTCCAACCTCTTTACAATTAAAACATACAAGTGGTAATTTACCTTTCTATCTACCTTTTCCTCTTTGCAATCTTCGTGCCATTAGTGATTCAATATCATCAATTCCTTGATCCTCATTATCACTTTCACTATCATTTCTAATAGCATGTCTATGACTTGAGTTACTTATCCTTAAAGAAGATTTGAGTGCAGATTCTATAGATGGTAAGACACTATTATCAAATTTATTCATCTCAAATGAAATCAGTCTACCAATCAGACTATCTAGAGTAACTATATTATTTGCAACTACTCTCATTTCTTGAATAGCATAAACTCTAATAGCAGATATAGGCAACAAGGTTCTTCAGATTTACTTACCATTGTCTCCTCTTCAAGTACACCTCCAACTCCTCAAATAGCATTGACTACCTTTTTGATTCTATAGCTTTACTAAGTGATGTTTTATCCTTCTTTCATCCTTAGGTCATCAAACCTCCCTTTTAGGCTTTCTACCTTGGCTTTTAGTATATTAGCATCTCATCCTTGTACCAGCTTCAACTTATCCCACATTTTCCTTATAGAGGTGCAGGTTTTGACATCTTCAAACTCAGCATCACAGAGAGATGATGCACTTTCTATAGTCATGCAATTATGTTCATGCTTTAATCTTAATTTCTCAACAGTGTGAGGTCCTTTAGGAAATACATATTTAGTATCAAGGTACTGAATAACATCATTTCCAATACCTAATAGGTGGAGTCTTATTCTGCTTTGCCATGCTACAAAGTTGTCTTTATTCAACTTGGGCACATCTCGTCTATTCATCTTGTGATGTTTTTCTTTAGCTGTCAAACTCCCTTTCTAAGCACACAAGCTTTGATACCAATTGTTAGTTAGAACTGAGAGGGGCAGGTAAATCAGTGGCCTAAAAAATATTCCAATTTATCAACCCAAAACCTTAGTACAACAATATTAAGCATTTAGTTATCTTCTATCCTATAAGATGAATGCCTTCAAATATGCTTATCAAATTACTAGTTCACAGAATGCTTTGTTAAACCTTATTATATATGTTTACTGAATAGTAGTCTATTAATTTACCGAAAATAGTAAATTATCTAGAGTATACCGATCAATCCAAATTAGCTATGTGTAATGAAAAACACTAAAGTAATGACTCATAAACATATTGACACATGGATTTTTAACATGGAAACCATGTTAAGGGAAAAACCAATTGGTACCGGTAACCAAAAAATTTCACTCTTCTGAAGTGAGCTCGGTGAAGAGCCAACCTTGTTAAAGGTTACAAACACACTGTTAGGTGTGACCTTGTTAGAGGATTTAGAAATTTAGTATGTCACTTGATATTGGGCATCTCTATGCTACCTTCCTTGATCAAACACTCTCTTAGCCTATCAATAGGTATCTAGCATCTCATGCTATCTTCGTGATAAAACTTTTTGATACTCCTTGGGATGTATCTCAATATAGAAAGGATATTTAAATCCTTCTTGGTTAAGTGACTTTCTAAAGCAATGGTTAAACTGAAATAGTATAATATATTCACATATACAACCTTTTCTCTGCTTTTGTTCTACTCAGTAATGTCGTGCTCTTTTGCTCGGTGTCTACAAAAAACTTTAGCTCTTTCCTCGGCTTGATTGATCAAGACTGTATGAAGTTGCTCTTCATTGGTTTCTCTTCAGAATTCTCTTTATAATTCAATCCCCTTAATTTGAAATGAATTAAGTTGTCTCTTTATAGACATAATATCATCATTGTTAGGTTCTTGATTTTCTTGATCTTGGCGTGATCCACAATTTTAGCCAATTAGATTTAAAGAAAAATTCTTGTTTTATCTTGCAGATATCTTCTTGCCAACTAGAGAAAATAGCTTTAAATCCTTTACTTATCTCTAGCTTTATCTTGTCGATGAAAAAAATGATAACTACCAGTTAAGTCCATAAGTAGCTCTGCCAGCTAGATATTTTGTCATTTCTGAGCTCAAGTTAATTTTGGTGTTTTAACTCTTTGATAGCTTTCGTCAACACTCCAGTTCTCCTCAGGCTTCTCCGTTGGTTTACAACATGATTCTAGCTGTCAGTTATGCTTGTGATTCTTCTCGTCGGTAATGCTCGCTGGTGTTCTTATTTTGGCATAACTGTGACTTGACTTTCAGTTATCTCTGTCCGTCGGGTTCCACTAGTCATCGGTGTTTGAAGTCACATAGTGAATGCTTGTCTTTTATGCATTACTAAAAACATAATCTTTATCTTTCTAATTCTCTGAATTCTTTAACTCTTTGATTATAACCAATTAGATTATATTAAGCTGACATCAATGACAATACAATCCATTAATTGATTTAATTTCTTGCATTATCCTTCTGCATTTCAGTGATCAACTTAACATCTTCAAACATTCAATCAGTTACATGTCATTAGATGATGATGATGATGATGATGATGATGATGATGATGGTGATGGTGATGGTAATGGTGATGGTGATGGTGATGGTGATGGTGATGGTGATGGTGATGGTGATGGTGATGGTGATGGTGATGGTGATGGTGATGGTGATGATGATGATGATGATGATGATGATGATGATGACGACAATGACGACGATGATGAAGACAACAACAAAGATGATGATATTGATGGTGGTGTTGATGATGTCAATGATGATAATGATCATGATGATGATTTTGATGAAGAAGAAGATCAATGAAATGAATGAAATGTAGAGTTATGTGATCATTTCTTAATCTATTTAATGTTGATTTCTTGATAAAAATGCTCGATTATGTGATCAATGCTTAATCTATTTAATATTTATTTCTTGATAGAAATGTACATTTAAGCAATCAATGCTTAATCTGATTAATTTGTTATTTACCTTTTAATGGTTTTAATTCATATGAGATTCTTATGGTTTTTAATGTAATTAATATGTAATCATCGTATTGTCACTACTATTCACCTTGAAAGTGATTGTTTACATTCTTGTTCTGACCATGTCCTTATGCTCTCTTCTAAATACATTGTTATTTCCTTTATGTTTTATGATGGAACCCCCTTTGGTTACAATCCTAGGAAGTTCTACATAGACATGACATGTTCCTTAGAAGACTTTTAATATCACAATAGTTGAGAAACATATATGTAGGCATCATAGTAACAATTATTTGGAGACACAACATAATTGAGTGGTATTATACCTAGACGATGTAATCCAACCACTAATCCTCCAGTTCAAAGTTGACACTTTTTAAGAGAAAAATTATCCTTGTTTATGTTTTTTGGATCCTACAATGTAAACTTTGAACTGCAGGAGTAGTGTTTGCATTGCATCGTCTGGGTATACCACTCAGCTATGTTGTGTCTCCAAAGAATTGTGAGCATCATGCCTACATTTATGTATGTCAGCTATGTTGTGTCCAAGGACCCCTTATGACCCTTTACAACCCATAATAATACATATTAGAGGTATTAAAGTGTCATAGGGTGTCTTTAGAAGCTCCTAGGAGGGGCCAGATGAGCTTCCACCTTCACGTGCTTGGCCCTGTTAAGTAGAGATTGTTAAACTATTCTCAAAACAAAGAGAAGCTCAATACCTACTCCTTGCAATGAACTCAATACCAATTACTTATAGGAAATCCATATATTAGGGATACCAAATGTTGTTGTTACCTTGTTCATATTACTTTATGCAACATTGAAAATTCTTGAAAGAAAAATCAGACATAAAGACTCAACTGATATCAAATCTATGATATCAAGAGCATTCACCGAATATCCATGATATTAACTAAATGCTCAGAGTAATGGCCACTAGACATCAATTCCATGATGTCCACCATATACTCAAGTGTAGATCCTTGATCGATTAGTCTCTTAGACTTATAAGGAGAATATCAAGTCCATGATATTCATCAAATTCATAAGAACATCTTAGCCATAAGCATAAGTGTAACCAGAATGAATAAGCATATCCAATGAATCCACATAAGCATAATAATAACCAACATAAATCTTATCTTATGAATCCACATAAACATGTATGCAATATAGTTTCTATTACAAAAAAATGTGTTCTCACATATATATAATAACCATGAATATAGACTCTGCTATAAAAGGAAGTATATTCTGACATACATGGAAAAGTATATCATAAGCCAATGTGCAAATATATAGTATAACATATACCAATGTAAAGTATGCTCGCATAATATGTCTAGGCAATATAAATTTTTCTCCCATATGTACTCACACTTACATAAAGTTAATGTAAAAATACTTGATTAGTCATGCTAATGTATGTTCCCACACATACATAATAGTATGCAGCCATAACATGATGTAATGCTGCAACATCATGTACAATATGTTACTCATACATAACAAATAAAATATGAGTTATGTCAATCAACTAAACAGATAATCAGGTATGCTAATTAGATATGCCAATTGGCTGTTCCAATTAGCTATCTATGTTCCTACCCATAGATAACATATATACCAAAAATATGTCAAAGTAAAGCATGTCAATTAACCAACTATGTCAAACAGCCAAGCTAAAAAAAGGTAAGAGCCTACTCATATAACCGGAATGAAAAATATAAGGAAGGAGTTACATAATTAAAAACTAAGTGAGCCCATGATTGAACTCCCTCTTATGTACATGCATACCATGCACTAAGGTGAGTTTATCTAATCCGCATATTCAATATGTGGTCCCCTCCATAGAACCATATAGGGATAAGTTATTAGTATACCCATAATTCATTTTATCCATGAATATTTTAAGTCACAATAGGTTATGATCACTGGGGCCTATACCACTCACGATAATCTACTCCCCCTAGATTAAAATAGTGAAAGGTTTATATGTTTCCTATGCTCTCCCTCTAAAGCATAGGTTTTTCTACCTTTTAATGTCCACAAGGTATCTCCAACTTTTAGACCAATTCTAGCAAAAACATGTAGAAAAAATTATGAAATAAAACTTAAACTATTCCATATCTTGTCATGGTTTTTTATTAATAAAGTTTCTTATATTTCCATTCTTCCAAATTATTTGTTAACCATATGTTTTGTGTAGAAAGATTCTATACTTCCTACAAATTAAGGATCCCCAAATTATGTTGCACTTGAGGTATAAAAACAAGACTCTTTGAATAGAAACTATTATGGTACATGGTAGTGTAGACATCTTCCCTTGATCTGACCTCACGCTTATGCAACTGCAGATAATTCTTCATAAGCATTATGCCGGAGCAACTGCAGATATATTGTCTCATGTGGCCATTCTTTCTAAAATGCTAGCAAGAATCTTTCCTTTTGACGATGCTAATATAATCAAACTATATTCTAAGGTAGTATTGTGAATCAAGTTCACTGTTTATACATGATTAGTAAAAAACCTTTTTTTTCATTTAATGGGCAAATAATTTGAATAATTTCAACAATTTATAGAGTTCAACACCCCTAAAATCTTGGTTTCCAGTATTATAATTTTCATGGTGCGTAGATTTACAATGTACAATATTCTTTTCCTTCATGGTTATCTTTTGGATCTAGGAGACTAATTTTTAATATATTAGATCCTAGACCAAAGAGTGTATGTTGTAAAATTCTCCCTAGATTTCATTCTGTAACATTTTAATTATAACTCATTTTTTTAATTCATTTTTTATCTTTCTAAACTGATAAAATGTTGTTTTAAGTTTCTGAGGATATCAATAGAAAAGATTTATTAAGATCCATGGTTTAAGAAAGACTACAACAATCCTGTGAAACTTTGGGATGATGAGGACATTACTTGGGATGATATACATCCCGACTCTGGCAATATAGAAGTAAGAATCTTCTTATTGTATTTGTTTCTTTTTACCATCAAAAATATTTAATACCTATAATAAATTAATTCTATCATGCTATCATTCTACAAACCAAAAGGAACCACTCTCCACTCATAGAGTCCTTCATTAGTTTTAAAGGTTATCTTCCACTCATCTCCAACCCTTATTATGATTTGGTGGTACCCACTCTTCAATTCAACCTTTGAATAGTATTTTTCACCCCGAAGGTGGTCAAATAGGTCTTGAATCCTAGGCATGCCTCTTCCCCTACTTCCAAAATCTCTTTGTCCTCTCCCTCTACCACCTTGATCTTGTCTCCTCTTGAGTTTCTCCTCAACCTTCAATGCCAATTGATAGCATTTATGTACTATGGTAGGACTGATCAAACTCAGTTCATCTTGTATGGTGACCCTCAATGCTTGAATGCTTTTTTATATAGGTTTGATTGGCCAAGCTCCAAAAGGGATCAAGAGATCCTATGCATTGTAATAAGTCATAATTGTAAGGCCTAGTGACCTAGGATGAGTTATGAATCCTATTGCTAACTATGGTCAATTGTACATGGGTTGGGTATTTTTGTGTTAGGAGAGGTTGAATTGATGTTTTTAACATCAAATATTGTTGAAATCAACCTTGGTTAGTTCTTAGGAGTTAGTTTTGCAAGTTTTTCAAAAGTTGTCAAAGGTTGTCAACAACTTTGCTTGCAAAAAAAGTTACTAATTGAAATTTTTTGAAAAGCTATTACCCAATGTTCATAACCACCTCCAGTTGGTTTGAACTGGTGGGAAACATGTTAAAATTGTGTCAACAATTGAAGATAAAGGTCTTTGAAGAGAATTGTAAGAAGAAATTGCAAAATTTGAATGAAAAAATGCATTTTACCATGTATTTGACTTTTATTTTGTTGTGCCCGATCCTGTACGCATTCAAATAACAAATCTAATCTGATAGAAATTTTGGAATGTTCATTAGATTTCATTTGCATCAAACTAGAGGTCCTAAAGGGAGAAAAATTGTCACAGTCACATGGAAGTAGTTATTTTGAAGAAAACTAGGTTAGTTGACTTCAAACCCTCATATCTTCCAATGTAAGCGTGGGAATTTTATAAAACCAGGTTTAAATGAAAGATAAGAGAATTTATTTTAGTTTTTAGTTGGTCTTATATCAATAACCAATAGTCAATCAGAAATTCTTAAAACCCTAGCCGGGCATCTCTATGTGACTAGAAGATTTGTGTAACTAGTAGGTTGCAGACACAAAAAATTCTTATGGGCATCGATTCAGAGTCTATTGTTGGAGGAGGAGACTAATTTAAAGTGCCCCAAGATGTTCTAATATTTTTTTTGGAAAGGAACCAAGTTGATGGAGTACTTCCTTCTTTAGGTCTCCAATTAGGCCTCCTAGACATTAGTGAGGATTTCCATGTAAATTGAGTTTGTGAAGGATCCAAGACCTGTCCTCTTGGGAAAAGTTTTTCCCCAAAATTTGAAGTAATTCAATGTATTTTTTTTGTTAGGTATTTTGGATGTTTTGTCACAAATTCACAAAAGGCATTTAGAAAGCGCTAGTGGAAGACAGTGCCAAATAAGACAGTTTTGAGTCTTGGATTGAATTGAACCAATAGAGTATTTTTATTGGTTTGAGGGATTTCAAGGGACTGTTTTGACATTTATGAATGATTCAAAGACTTGGAAATATATTTGAGTGAACTTGGACAAGGAAGGTACATTGGAACACTGGGTGAAAAATGGTGTATCACCAAGAGGGATGTATGAAATCATGAACAACTCAGTAAGAGGTTATGGGGTAAATTATTTGATGAGTTGGTGAATAGGTAAAAAATAACTTAAAGGTGTAGGGATCTCATGTTAATTCTCCAAGTAAAAGGGGTAGGAGGGCTTGATTGAAGCAATCAAAGACTTGTATTTTGGTTCAAGCTGTAATAGTGACTAGAGCTCTCCATCAAGTGGTATTTCTATTATTTTCCATGACATCATGGGAATTTCCTTTCTTCTCATCCATATTTTTTAAATACATGACACTACGGAAAATCAATACCCCTCATCTTAATAGTGCTTCTCATTGTCTTTCTTTACCACTATATTGTTTACACCTCATTTTCCTTGTGATTGTAAATAATGCTCTTTTGCTAAAAACAACTTCTTTTTAAAGAAAATACTGAAGTTCAAATATTTATAATTGTTTCTCAACCTTTTCCTCTCATACATTTGGCACTCATGCCTTAAAAATACTACTTTTTAATGATGAATCCAATGTCATTTCTAGACTTTGTGTTCTTTCTTCTATTTCCAAAACTCACCATACTATCATAATAGCCAGATACCGTTGATAAAATGAAAATATTTCTACCAAAATAGTCCAAACTTATAGGTCGTTTGGATGTTTTTATGTTATATTTACTTGTTAGTGTTCCTTTTGGTATGTTTCTATCAACCATTAATCCACTTCTTATATATATCCTTTCCCACTTAATATCTACATCACAATGATCATGATGATAACTTGTTGCAATGAATACATCGATATATGAATATTCATTTCCCATTGATACACTCACCATCACCATGTTTATGTACCAGGAGACCCAAGGTGGACTCCATCATTTGAATCATCTTAACCTATCTATGATACCATGTGAAAGTAATTAAATTTATGGTAGACTTATGCAATAGTTGATAATTTCTTCTTTCTTGATTGCAGGATAACTTCAAAATTTATCTTTAACAAATCTCAATATCAATAATGATATAGTATGATGTAGAATACAACTGCAAATGTTCATTTCTTGATACATGGAAAGAGAAGATGAATAATTGATGGTGAGTGACAAATAATTGGTTTGCCTTAAAGATACAGAATGTTCCTACGTTGAATAAGTACCTAGAACCTTATGTATCTTTAAGGGAACCATTTCTTTGTCAATATCAAGAAAAAATGCACGGCTCTGAGTTCAATAGACATCATTAGCTATAGATCCATGGATTAATGGGTACGATAATTGAGTGCACAAGGTTCTACTGACCGATCCATTGCAGAGCTAATTAATGTAATATTTTTTAGGTCATGTCAATTATTCTTCAATTCATGTTAAAGTATGTTGAAAAGGGTATCAGAAATGATAGAGAGTTTGTATAGTGATTTGGAAAAGTTGTAAGAAAGACATTAGGTGTAGTAGACATTTTGGAAAATTTGGGTATTAGGTGTTGGGCATTGCTTGTGATCCCAAAACTTGTTGAAAACTCTTTAACCCACCTTGTATAGAACTAAGACATCCATCTTGGTCATTGGGAAGGTGTTGAGGAGTTTGTGAAAAAATTTCTGTTTGGAGAGTTTAGGGTACCTTATATTTTACCTTATCATTCTAACCTAGAATGATTTGATTCCCACCAGATTTACCATTCTGCATCACTTAGTGTCTCAATCTTCTTTTCACTCCATAATTTCACTGCGCAATGAGTTGGGTAATGATCCTGTGCAAATGTCACCTCATTCTAGGTCAACCCCACCTATTTTTCCAACTTTAGTGTCAAAAACATGAAACATGCAAAAATCCTCTACTAGACATCATATTGGTAGATCCCTCTTTTCCTCTCTTCTTTGTAATGTGTTTGTCTCCCTCGAAGTGTTCTTTCCTGCAGGTGTTTCATAGTGTTATCATTTTATGTAGAAAAATATGCACATGAGGATGCACTAGAGGAAAATACCAGTGATAACATACCATCATTACTTGGATATTTCTATATTACTTGTATGATAATGTTGCAAGCCAAATTGGTGGTGAGAGACGAAGAATTGATTCACCTTAAAGATACAGAATGTTCAAGTGATGAATAATTCCCAGAACCTTGTGTATCTTTAAGGGAATAATTTCTTCATCATTCATCAATAATGTGGCTTGCAACGTTACCATACTAGAAATACAGGAAGATCCAGGAAATCTTGATTTTTTGGTACCAGTAGTTAGCGTTGGCACATCCTCATGTGAATCCTTTTCTATATAAAATGATAACCCTGTGAAAGACCTGCAAGAAAGAACACTTCAATGGAGACAAACTCATACCAAAAGAAAGAGATCAAAAGAGGGATCTATGAATATGATGTGCAGTAGAGGATGTTTGCATGCTACATGTTTTTGGCATTGAAGGTGGCAATACAGGTGGGGTTGAACTGGAATCAGGTGGTCTTTGCATGGGATCATTACATGACTCATTGCATAATGAAATTGTGGAGAGAACAAAAGATTGAGACACTAAGTGATGCAGACTGGTAAATGTGGTGGGAATCAAATCATTTTAGGTTAGACTTATAAGGGAAATACAAAGTACCCCAAACTCTCCAAATAGAAAATGTTTCACAAACTCCTCAAACACCCTCCTAAAGACCAAGGTGGATGTCTTACATCTATACAAGGTGGGTTAAAGAGGTCTAACAAGTTTTGGGCTCACAAGAAACACCCGACACCCAAATTATCCAAAATCTCTACTAGATGTAATGGCTTTCCCACTTTCTAAATCACTAAACAAACTCTCTATGGTTTCTGGTACCCTTTTCAACATACTTTAGCATGTCTATCATAATTTCAACACTAACAGTCCTCATCAAATACCACTTTTCGATGAGCATGCTATACTACCGACAAAATTACCGTAAAAAATAATGATGCTTATCTGTCAAACATTCTACAGTTTTGACACCAACATGCGACAAGAATTCTATACTACCAATGGAAGAACCATCAAAAATAATGACGGATAAGCTTCAGATACTCTAATATTTTGACTCCCAGTTTTGACGATGATTCTATATAGCTAACAATAATACCGTCAAAAGTAATATTTGTTATCTGTCAGAAATTCTATAGTTTTCATGGTAGGTTTTGACAGATATACCATACTTCCAACGAAAAAAATTTCAAAAATTTCACTCGAAAAGCATTAGTAATTCTAAAGTTTTGATGCCAATGTCCAACACTAATGAATTACTACCGACCGACTTACCGTCAGAATTGAATTGGATAACCGTCAGGAATGCTATATTTCTGACAGGTATACCGTTAGAAATTTATAATAGAAAATTAAATTTTAATGGTCATTTCTGATGGTAAGAGTCATCTCAATGGCAACAGTCATTATTTTTGTAGAAAATTCTGACAAAATAACTCTGACAGTGTCATATGTCGAATAACCAAGAGATAGGCGTTGAATATCTGATAGATAGCCATCAGAATTAGGCCTCAAATGTATTAGTCTTCACAATTAACCAAATAAGGGAGAAAACTCAAGGAAATGACAACTTATATCCTAAATAAGGAGAAATTGACTCCAAATATGTTGACATAGAAATGAACTTGTATGATTCAAAAGGATAAATACCCTACAAGTAAATATCAGATCCAAAAAGAACTACATACAATGAAGCAAACTCTAAGATGATCTACAAACACTATTATATTCATCTAATGCTCAAAAGGACATTTTTATCATACCATTCCAATTGGATCCATAGCCTTCAATAAAATTAGAGGATCTACATCACTTCTATCCTTTTTAAAAAAAATTCTAAACCCTTCTACAAACTACTAAAATTTCTACTTAAAGGAAACAAATTCTAATTTCAAAGATTTACATCATAAGTGGTCATGAACTTTCTGGTTCATCTAGGTATGTAGAACATGAACTGTAGAAGGAAGAAGAACTAAGGATTTTATTTATATCTGTAGCCCATATGTCATTCAAAACCTTACTTCTTTAATGGAAACTTGGTCAATGCACCTCCTTGAAATTGTATTGAATCTTGATTTGGTTGTGCTGAACCACATGAAGGATGGAAGACTAACAAATTTGTTTATATCTCCCACCCTAAACCATGAAAATTATTATTTCTATCTCTTTCTTTGATTGCGACTAGATTGATTTAATTACATTTGATATTGGCCTTTAACTCATGTGTTTTGTTTCATGTGACTAGCATGCAAAAAGGATGGTTTGATATTTACTGGAATTTAGTTGAAACCCCTATAACTAGGCCTCTTCCTCTGTGAATTGGTGTTGAGAAGCCCATAGGGCCTATGGACCAGCGTCGAGCTATGCTTAACAACCTTTGAACTATGCATTTACCCTTGTGTCGTGAATAAGGAGAGGTTTTAACTTCACTAGATTGTAGTTGAACCCTTTTCAACCCATTGTATGAGCTTCACCATATTTTACGTCATCAAAAAATAAAAGGTTTTTCCAACTCTTTGAATTTAGTCCACCACCTTTTAAAACAAGCCGATTAGTCATTAAGACTACCTCAAACATGAAGTAGGCCTTTTTAACCCTAAATTAAAACCCTTTAAAAAGATGATTTTTTAACCTCAACTTGATCCCACCTTTTACATGGCTAGAATTGATTTGTCTTGTGGGTCCCATTTATAATCTTCTTTCCATTAATTTGATTCTACCTTATCCAGGACACATGGCTGCATCTTGAAATCTCAAAGTTTTTATCTCTTGAGAAACTTTCTTGACAAGATCACGATGACTGTTGGATGTATCTATTCTTTACCTCTTCTTTAAGTGCCTTCAAACCACTTGACTATCACATGTCACCTTTTTTCTCCTACGATCTTTCTCTTTCCTTTTTTTGTTAGATTGCAGGATGACAAGCATTCACCACCTATCCTTCTAGGCCCACCAAGTTTCTACACTCTTCTTGGACACATGGTGATCCCTCGCAATCTTGTTATGCTTTTCTCTCTTAGTTTGTTAGAATGTGGGATCGCAATGCTCTACAATCTCTCATCTGGGCCCTTTTGTTTAGTTTGTGCTTCTATGCAACACGTCAACTTATTCCTATCCTATTATGCTTCTCTTTCCTCATCATTGGTATCATGGGATAAGGACATGCTGACACCTATCATCTAGGTTGAAATTGGACTGGCTATGTAGGATCACCTCACCACTGGGTCAACTGGCCCCACTCTGCTACATGGCACCACATTTTTATCCAGAAAACTCTCTCACATCGGCCTATCAGATCATGGGATTACAAATTTCAACCACCTATCAATCTCGCCTTGTTCGGGCCTAAAAAAATTACCTCTTGACCACCAACTTGTCCGCCATATGACTGCTTAGTGCATGAATGTCTTCCAAAAGGCACTTTGTTTTTGGGTACCACTTAATTGTGCATTGGGGTATTAAAATAACTCATAATTTATCTACACATCCAATGTGGGATAAACCATTATAAGAATTTTCTCTATTTGCACACCTCAGTGCACTTTCTTACTCCTTTCTCATGGTATTAGTTGGTTTGACTATTGTGTCTTATACTTCATACGACCATGGCACCCTCCTCAAGGACTCTATTACATTCTTCCATGGTATTTTGAGCACAAACCCTTGTGGAAGCTCATTAAAATCCTCATACCAACTAATAGAAAACCCTTTCTCTACAAAATTGCACCAGTGAGATGAAATTTGGTAATAGGTATTCATCAGTGAAATATGGGGTTTTTACTAGTTTTGTAAAGTCTTTATTTTCTTTGATTGTTCTTTTGTTTTGTCCCTCACTGGTATTGGTTAAAATATGGTAGTACACAAGCTCAAAAATGTAAAGCTTAACCCTTATTTCTACAAGAAAAGTATAGGTATTCAATATTTTACCCAAAATTTGATTCTTGAATTTAAAATGGTATGAGAAGACTTTGTTACATCCCTCAATCTTGTTTCTTAATCTCCCTTCTTATATGGTTAGTTCAAATAAAAAATCCCTTAATTTTAGAAGCCTCAAATAATAAACGGAAAGAATTTTATTAATTTTATTTCTCCTCTCTAAAGACTGACATGTGTTGGTTTTTCATAAATGTTTTCAACAATTGGTTTATGCTTCAGAACTTCAACCTAAAATGGACCTTACACTGTTGATATTCTATCATCCAATGGTTATTCATGAATGAATTGATTATGGTTTATTCATTTATTATATTTAATTAAGTTTAAGTTTTACTTTTAACTATAATATTAAAATTGAAGTATACAAATAAAGGCATGAACATGTGTTTCTTTTCGGAAGGAAGTTTGTAAAAAAATTCATCTTTATTAATTATTTATTCCATGGTGGAAGCTCCATGTTAGACATGCCAACGTGTTGGAAAAAAATGAACCTTCCAATACGCCAACGAGCGGCCACCCCTTCTTATGGCATCTCACATGTATCTATTTTATGAAAACTTTCATAATAGTTTTTATTCTTCATAACTTCGGCCCAAAATACACCTTACACCATTGATCTTCTATCATCAAATGAATATTCGTGAATGAATTGATTATATTTTATTCATTGATTATATTTAATTAAATTTAAGTTTTACTTTTAACTATATAATTAAAATTGAAGTATACAAATAAAAGCATAGACACATGTCTCTTTTCAGAAAAAATTTTGTAAAAAAATTCAACTTTATTAATTTAATTTAATGGTGTAGGTTGCATGTCAAACACGCCCACATGTTGCAACAAAATAAAACTTCCAACGTGCCAATGAGAGGCCACCCCTTCTTATGACATCTCACACATGTCTATTTTCTGGAAACTTTCTGAATAGTTTATTATGCTTTAGAACTTTAACCCAAAATACACCTTATGCCATTGATCTTTTATCAGCCAACGACTATTCGTGAATGAATTGATTATAGTTTATTCATTGATTATAGACTGTAGTTAATTTAGTTTAATTTTTTAACTATATAATTAAAATTTAAGTATTCAAATAAAGGCCACCCAAGGCTAAACAACCAAACAAAACATAACTTTTATAAAGACATTGATGAAAAAAACTAAGGCTCCCCTTCTATGTCTCTTTTTCTTGGGAAGTTTGTAAAATTTTCAGCGTTATTAATTAATAGAAATATATCTAATTAATAGAAATACATCTAATTAATATAAATTCATGATCTAATGATCTTTATTCTTGTTTCTGAAAACATGGAACATATGGATAAAGGATAAAAAGAAATAGGGATGAAGATAAGAGAAAAAAAAAGGAAATAGGAAAAAAATGGAAGAAAGGGGAGATTAATTAAAATTTAGCCTGTCAATCCATATTGTCCAATAAATTGTAGGTTTGCATGGAGTGATACAACTTGTCATTAAAATATTTTGAGTATCAAACTAGGTTTTCTACAACAAGATTTACTAAGTTCGAGAGCTTTTTTCAAGGTACGATCAGTGCAAGATTGGCACAATCAAATGGCATGTTTTCGCCAATGTCATTGTTTGCAATTGAAAAAATGACAATCTTTTCCTGAGGGATGAAAGGATAAATACAATCATGGGGGGTATGCATTTGCATTCAATATTTTTTTCCCTAAGATAAGTGTGTGGTTTTCTTAGTAATGTGAAGATGTTTGGATGCAAAATAGTGCAGTTGTAGAAGGACTTGTTGCAGACAATATACAAAGATTGACATTGTGAGAAAGATGAAGGTTTTGTTTATGGCCACAGAGATACCAAAAATTTTAGTGATAGTCACAAAGATACCAAAATTAATAGGTGCAAGGGAAGGCTATTTCCATAGCTTAGACATAACTTCTATCTCTATTGCAATCACTTAGAATCCCCTTCAATGGAAGATTACAAAGAGATATTTTGGTTTTATGCTAGAACTTAGGAGTTTGGAAGAATTATGCACCTCTTGAGGAATTTTTTGAATTTCTCTACCTAGTGGCATGACACTACAAATCTGTCATTTGTGGCCCCTCTATATCCCTGGTCATCCAAGTGTGATAGTGGCGAGGCTCATAGGCTTCACGGGCTTATTGTGGCAGTCTATCCTAGGGAGACCATGTAGTTTTAGGCTTCAGAGGAAATGAGAGACCAATTTAACCTAGAATAGATATAATTGGAAAGAGTTAAAGGGGTGTCATTATACTCTAAAAACTATAGGGGTGAAAGAATGAGAGTCCCAAAGAATGCTCCCACAACATTAGGGCGACGGACAAAACCATTGATTCTATCCTTATTCACAAGACATTATGACATTGATCCTTTGAGAAGTACATGACTTGTTATCCTCATGACCTTACTCCATCACACACCTCCTGAATCGAAAGAGAAAACAAAGCATTTCAATCCTAGGACTATATCAGTATATAGTTGGAAACTTTTGACCTCTCATGATTCATCTCATCATTATCAAGGATGAATATTTTTCATTGTTCAATTTATTGTTCTAAGTTCTCTATTCTCACTTCTTTTAAGTTGTCTATTTAGTTTGGAAATGTAATGTCATTGTATTTAAGAGTGTGCTATAAATTTTCCTATTCATAGATGTGTACATCTTGAAAGTAAAGGATAGATTAATTCCACTTAGAGTTGGAATAGATGAAATTTAAAAGGATTAGAGGTGGGAAACACAGATCCTAAAGCTGCATTTACGATAAACAAGGATGTATCATGTACCATGTGACATTTTTTAATCTATTATTAATATATAATAATCAATTAATACTTGTTGTTTTACCAAAGATTATACAATACATTGTTACTGGTATTGTTCTTTATTATTCATTTACAGTTAGTAATTGTTGTTTCTGTGCATGTTTGTTAATATCCATTAGTTAAATACATGTAAATAAGAGACCAACTCAATATCTATTCAAACATAAATTATTCTTATAAATCCCTATATCTTATAAAATCACCAAATCTACAAACTATAAAATTATGATAAAATCATAATGACAATGTTAATCTATCCTTAAAAGTTAATAGATAACATCATACAATACAAATAGAATGAAATAGGAAAGGATTCATGATGATATTTTCATTAATTAAATACAAGAAAACAAGAGAATAAATAAATCAGTTATCTCCTAACAATTACAAAAAAAACGTAAAGGAATATTTGATTTGATCTTCATGAAAAAATTCAAAAACTTAAAAGAAAGGAAAAGGAAACCACTGAAATTTCCTATTGATCTTCTCTCGATGTGTCATATTTCCTTTTGCATAAACTCAACGCAATGCCTAATGTGTTCATCATAGTTTTGCATTGTTGATGTTGTATTCAGCCTGTTAATTTCCTTTATTTCATAGTCCACAAGGTAAATTCCATCAAGTTGAATGTGTAAATTATTTACTAGGTCATTTGCATCAGCAATGGCCTTATGCACAACATGGTTCAAAATATATTGTGATAATTTTGATTTCCATTCATCATTTGTCTTTCCTTGTTTGGTGTCCTTGTAGAATCGGGGAGGTGATGCAATAGTTCCACATAAGCTAGTGACTTTTCGATATCTCTTGAACAAATTCTTGTGAAAAATGTAATTCTTTTCCAATAGAGTAACAACCAATTAGAAGTTGGTTTTTTCCTCTTCTAGCACTTCATTCATCTGGTTTCCATCCTCAATATGATTTGTTAAATTTCTTAGCAATGTTCGCATTCCAACCAAAGATTTCTTTCTTGGTGATAGATCAAACTCTATCTTCTTTTATTTCTGTTCCACTTTGACAACATCTTGGAATCTATCCCCAAAAAGTGTGCAAATGGGGTATCATTTTTTTATATTTAGATTCAATTATTTCCCTAATCATTTTTAATCTTGACAATTTCAAATCTTTCTTCGTGGCTAGATTTTCTTGCTGGGTAATCAGAATTTGTTTCTTTGCCTCAGTCTTCCTCTTACTTTCCAAAGAAACTAGTTTTCAATTTTGAAGTATCGTCATCCAATAATATTCCCTTTCTAGGAGTGGTATCTAGTTTTGTTTTCAATCAACTGAGTTTCTCATTCAATCCCTTTACCAACTAGTATTTCTCATCAAATTTTTCTTTTTTTAACATTGCATTGTGTAATGTTAAATCTGCTACTTGTTTTGAAGTTACATCATTTAACCTGTACATCATAAATTGACCGAGGATTTCCTGAGGGTTTTCTATTGTAATTGCCCTCTTATTTTTTAGATACAACAACTACAATTCCAATATGTTAGCATATGGGTTAAACTTGGACCCATAACATAACATGTCCATTCCTTCATCACTAATTTTTCAATCAATATCTCGATATCTCCTTAAATAATCAAATGCAATACATGTGGATATATCCACACGTGTCAACAATAAGCAAATAGAACCACTCAATATTTTTCTACCCTTTTCTTGGGTCATTATCTACATCTCTATTATAATATCCTGCAAGAAAACCTCTATGGCTTCATCCCTTATATCCTTATCTATTATGTCAACCTTCTTCATTAACACTTTTGCTTTCATATTGTAGAAAAACATCTTGAATTAATATTTTTTAATAAATTAATCATCACCAATAGAATCCTCAACATCCCTCCTTACATCTTTATTATGATACTCAACAATTTCCATAATATCATCATTATCCATTGTCATTGGTTGATAGGGATCAAGTTGAATATTTTGAGCTATTTCTTCCACATCTTCTTGTTGATCTACAATACTACAAATATCTTGGGAAATATCCATGTAATTTGATGGTTATGGTGAATGTTTCTAAAGGGGAACAACTTGCAACTTGAATTGGTGAACCAATGGAACTTACTAAAGCAAAAGGGTTGGATGGGGTTGTTGTTTCCTTTTCTTGTTGACATGAAAATATTCCTTAGAGGGTTCACTCTATTTGTTCCTGACACTGACCAAGCATAGAGTAGAACAATAGAAACAAGGTTTTGAAACCTCCTACACTTTGAGCTCCGCTAACTCGGGTGGGAATACCCTTTAAAAACTTAGAATAATGAAATCACTGAATTATTCTAGTTTGTTATTGATGGAATTACGGGAACTGGTCACTGTAACTTTTATTAAAATAGACTAGACTAAAAGTAAAGATCGATTTTAATGATGATAGTCATTTGAATGAAAATAGGACCATTGCTCAATCCTAGGGCATGGAGTCATCTATGAATAATTTTAAACAACATGATTGGGGACAAAACTTAAGGCAATTACAGGATTTGACACAAACATAGATATACCTTGTATATCTACCTCAATACACTTAGCTAAATTAATCCATCAAATTGATTTTCTACCCTGAACTTTATTGAAATATCTCTAAGGTATTTTTATATTTTTTCCTTGAAAGAACCCTAGAAGTATTTCATAATCAGCCTGACAGATATATATAAATTGAAAACATTCCTAGAACATTCAATTTAGACAAAATTCAGAATGCAAAAGATGAAGACAGAAAACCCATTAAATGCTTCAGAAACTGTGAACTAGATGTTATTCAAAAGTCATTATCACTTATTACATTCAACAGACATTTCTCAAAAAAGACCTGATATATTGGCTCTCAAAACCAAAATTTACAATTGACTTAGTATTCCTTTCAAACATAAAAATGACCACCTTCATCCCAGTAGTCTTGGAATCCTTTTATAGCATAAGGATGCAACGAGCTACGGACATACTGGGAAGGATTACAAAACTTCTTGCAACAACTTTGCAATGAACTAGAAACAAAATTTTGCAACCGAACACGGGTGGTAACTTATTTTCAAAGCCTAACAAGGTTTGTCTTTTGTGGCTTAACCATATTTGATTCATCCTTTAAGCTTCGCCTCCCATCTGTTCACTTCTTTGACGGTGGGCCAATCAAATGTCTTCTCTTCTTCTAACCTAGCAATAGCTTCTACCCACCTGGCATCCATGGCAGTTCTAGCCTCAGACACAAATTTAGCCATGTCTCTTCCAAATTTGAAAAATCCATCGATCAGTTCATTGTAATATTCTGTGTTTATGTCCTTTTCTAGACGTAGCTTTATATCTTGACTTCCCAGTATAGCATCAAAACCAGATTCCCAATCTGATTGTGCTTTCAACTCCCCTGTCTCCTCATAAATCTTTGGGATCAATGGTGGACATTGATCACCAAACAGTTGTAACTTATTGTTTATCAAATCAGATTTGCCATTAAACAAGGCAAAAGTATCATTCAACTTATTTACCATATCAATGGTATCTATTACTTTGTCTGGGAAATCATCACTGTATAGCATAGCTATTTTGAGTTTATCTAAAACTCTTTCCTTTGCTAACCAAAGTTTGAAGGTAGGCTCCAGGAAAACCATAGCTTCTACATCTATCTTTGAGGCCTCTTGCAGGGATCCATACAATGTATATACTACATCAATATTTTTCTTCAGAACTTCAATCCTGTGCTGCAATATGAGTAACATGACAGACATAGAATTCATGACCTATTCCTATGATACATCCTTTGATTGTGTCTCTGCCAAAGCAGAGTCTTCCTTAGCACCTCAGACAGAATCTATCACAATATTGACTTCCTCTTCAAGGATTGGAGTCTTTTCCTTTTTGCTTTCTTCCAATTCATCCTTTAGTTTGGCAATCTCTTCTTCAAGTGTGTGGTTCTTGACCACCACTTCCTCATGTTTCTTCGCCAATGCCATCATTCGGCTAAAAGTTGTCTCATACCTCTTTGACAGGTCGTCAACTTTTACCAAGTTCATAAATGAAACCTGTGTCATTAGCTAAGCTATCTCAGTATCTGAAGTATTTTGCAGGTTCCATATCATCCTGTCAGCTCTTTTTTCCTCCTTGATGGTCATGACCAATGGTTTTTGGGTGGCCGGAGCTAATGACCATATTGCTAGGGTTTCAGATTTTTGGTCAAAACCTGATCCTTTTAAGACATCATCAATTTCAAATTTTGTCTTAAGCAAAGGATCTTCCTGCCTCCTAATTTGATCAATAACAAATGTGGACTGCAAGTCCCAACCTGGCATCAGCATCACACCACTGTTCTATACCAGCAATCTGGCTTGTTCGACAGTGATTTGTTCAGTTTCAGGGTCATAATCTTGAAGTGTTTGTATAATTTGTTCATTCTTATCTATACTTTCCTCCTCTGTAGTTATCTCTTTTCTCAAGCTTTTCTATTTCAACTTAACCAAGAAGGATTTGAACTCTTGAGATTTTATGAATTCATCATCCTTCATCAACTCATTTTCCATCATGACCCTTTCATCATCCTTTTCAAATAGAACCATTTGATTATCTCCTTGGCCTTCAGCTTCTGGCTCCTTTTGCAGTTACCTTCTCAATTTCCTGAAATATTTGCCATGCTCTGAAATCATGGCTTTAGCCATGCCTTTTCTGTCCTGCACCATTTTGTGCTTTTTTTCTATTTCTTCTTTGGTGGCTCTTTAGCTGAAGTAGCCTCTTCACCTGCTTCTTCTACTTCATGTTGTTCTTCTTCTTCTTGATGTTCCTCTTGGTGCTCCTTATCATGCAAGGCAATTTGAATAGGGGATCCTTTAGATTGTGCATCTTCAGCACTGAATTGAGATACTTGTGACATCAAAGTGTCATATGATTGTATCATCTTCTCTATCCACTGGAGATATGTGAGATCAAGAAAGAAACTAGAGAATGAACTATCTGATTCCTTCCATTCTGATTCTTCTCTTAGGAGGTCATTCCATTTTATTCTCCTATCCTGAACTTCTAGTCTATTCAATTTATTTCTCACAATGTCTTCATCATCCAATGGCTCATGATCTCTGATCTTGTACCAAGGAGTCATCCTTTTTAGGGCTATTTGTAAAAAAATTTAGGATCACAGAATCTAGTGATTGCAGTAGACATTCTATATTTCTTTAAGTAATCATTAATTGTATCAAACATCTTCTTCCCAATAGTGAAATCAAAACCCACCCATAATCTGGGGATGAAGGTTCCCTTCTTATGCCCCTCTAGAAACTCCTTGTCTAACCAAGTAATTTGGCAGAAAAATTCTAAGAAAGCAATCTTGGGAGGAACAAATTTAGGGAGACTGTGAGGAGGCTGAGTGCAGCCATATACTCTGATGATAGTTATGTAGTTGAAGAAGAAGAAATTAGCCCAGTTGTGGGAGATGGGCCAATTAGTGACATACTCCCATGGTCTCAAAAATTTTCTAACTTCAAATGGAAGTTTGTGCCTGTCTGTTCCCAACAAATCAAAAATTGGATCCACAATCCAGTTGCAAAAACATACAAATGAAGAATTGATAGACCCACTATCCCACACTGAGGTCCATATTTGGATTGGTTCTTCCACACCATGTTCTTCTACAAATAGCTTAAGCTCTTTTTCCATTAATTCTCTGTTATAATATAGAATCATGTACATCAGATGAGAGTAATGTTTGAAAGTGGGCTTGTGGTTATCTGACTATATTTCTAACAATCCAGCATGGATGGCCTCAACTATGTAGCCAACATAATTGTAATCAGTGTTGACTTCTAGGTGCTGGATGTTCATTGCTATCATGAGTATCTCCTAAGATACTGTAGAATCTCCATCAAGGCCTAGAACCCTACTTACACCCTAGACAGTGCATTTTACATAATGATGAAACAGAGATAGGTCAAAAGGTGGCTTGAAATTGTCTGGAATTTTCACCAGGTGCCTATCTACTCTGGGCATAAACTTAGGCATTTCATATTTTTTTATCAAATGCTCTCTTTTGACATAATCAGCTTTAATTTTCT
>MU225705.1:2932353-2982980 GCA_018584345.1 Thuja plicata
TAATTTTCCAGACAAATTCTAAGAAAGCAATCCTGGGAGGAACAAATTTAGGGAGAATGTGAGGAGGCTGAGTGCAGCCATATACTCTGATAATAGTTATGTAGTCGAAGAAGAAGAAATCAGCCCAATTGTGGGAGATGGGCCAATCAGTGACATACTCCCATTGTCTCAAAAAATTTCTAACTTCAAATGGAATTCTATGCCTGTCTGTTCCCAACAAATAAAAAATTGGATCCACAATCCAGTTGCAAAAACATACAAATGAAGAATTGATAGACCCACTATCCCACACTGAGGTCCATCTTTGGATTTGTTCTTCCACACCATGTTCTTCTACAAATAGCTGAAGCTCTTTTTCCATTGATTCTCTGTTATAATATAGAATCATGTACATCAGATGAGAGTAATTTTTGAAAGTGGGCTTGGTGTTATCTGACTGTATTTCTAACAATCCAGCATGGATGGCCTCAACTATGTAGCCAACATAATCGTAATCAGTGTTGACTTCTGGGTGCTGGATGTTCATTGCTATCATGAGTATCTCCTGAGATACTATAGAATCTCCATCAAGGCCTGGGACCCTACTTACACCATATACAGTGCATTTTACATAATGATGAAATAGAGACAGGTCAAAAGGTGGGTTGAAACTGTCTAGAATTTTCACCAGGTACCTACATACTCTGGGCATAAACTTAGGCATTTCATATTTTTTTATCAAATGCTCTCTTTTGACATAATCAGCTTTAATTTTCTTCAAATCAATATTAGTGCATAATGCACTGGTAATTACAAACACCTCAGCTACTGATCATCTATCTATGGAGACTAGGGTTTCTTTATTCTTTTTCCTAATTACCCTAGCCACTAGGAAATAGTTTTTTGCTAACTCCTTAACGAGACCAATGTCAACATAGACGTCAGACACAATTAATTTAGCCATATTTAAATCCCATGGATTGCAAATTGGGACTGGCTTGACCCTATTGTTCCAAAAATAATGAAATAAAGTACTACCAAAGTAGTCTGGGGTTACCGGATTTCTGCATTGAGACCATTTGTCACTCCATTCTTCCCAATCTGCGCTGTTTGTATTCAGAGTCCCAAGAAGCAACTTGACAAATTCTTCTATGTATTTCTTTGGTGTGACTTCCTTCTTTCCAAACCCTTGTGAGGTAGTAGGAACAATAGCTTGACTCATCCTTCCCTTTTGAATTCTACTATCTCAAACACAAAACTCCAAATCAATAAGCTTCTTACTCTTTGCAGAAAAACTCAAAATGTGAGAATGAGAGATGTACAAAATTAGACTCAATCATTTACACTTATATCCATTAAGAACTATGTCTTGTCAACTTGAAAGTTAAATTCCTACACTTGAACTGTCATGAAAATTCCATTCTATCATTAATGCTGCGATCAACTTGCACTATTTGATCCTAGCTGGAAAAGAGTGTACACTTTTTTCCATCTGGCACTCGTCAGCCTGAAACTAGCCAACATACTGCACTTTATTTACTTTTGGAAAGACCCTTGTGAGTGAGTGACGCACCCCTATTATTCAACTGGTCGCATACTCACCATCCATCTTCACTCCACTTTTTACCTTCTGCGAGTGAGCGATGACCTAATTCTTGAACCTCATTTTATGTCTGTCGCATACTCGCTATCTTTTATGCTTTTCTTTTGGGTTCATGTGAGTGAGCGATGTTTCCTTCACCTTTAACCTGTCGCACCCTCGTTAGTTAACATTTCATGTCACCTAAGTCTTGGCGACTGAGAGACTATGCATCTTATCTTTTAGCTATTCCATCATCGCACACTCGCTGGCTGTTTAAACTGTAACTTTTGGATTTGAGTGGGTGAGTGACATTCATTTCTTTACCGCATACTCTATCTAGTCACTTACTCATCTTATGCATGAGTGAGGGATGGCATCTGTTCTTTTCTTAGTCGCAAACTCGCGAGCTTGAAAATTTCACTTCGTCACTAACTATGAGTGCGCGACTATGCACCTTCTTTCTTTAGTCCCCTACTCATGAGCTCTTTTTCTTTCATCTTTGTTGATTGGAAAGTGAGCGATGTCTTTCCTCTTTTAAATCATCACATACTCGCAAGTTCACTTTTGATCACCTCAAAGCATCAGTGAGTGAGCGAGGCGATGAATGGTCCCTCAGTCGCTTGGTCGCAGACTTGTAAGAATCTTGAAAAATGCTTGTGCGACTGAGAGATGAATCTTCATATTAGTACTTCATGCCTTCGCCATGCACTTGCACTACAAAATACAAGTGAGTTAGAACCTAAGTGAGTGGGCGACCTCCATAACATGACCTCATCACGCAGTCGCTGACTTTTGACATTGACATAAAACTTGATGCGGGCATGCGACAGCTAGAATTTTAAACAAGACTCACTTGGTTGCAAAGCATGATATACATAGCATAATTTTACAGTGACTATGCGACATAAAAACTTTTAACCCATCGCTGACTCGCTATTTCAATATTTCATTGAGTTAACTCTTAGCGAGTGAGCGATAAGTTTAACCATTTTTAGCCCGCTCAATCGCTGACCTATAGCTTGACTTTCATAAGACATCACGACTGTTTGATTTACATTTTTAAAATTTTGAACCCGTTCAGTTTCACACAAATCAAAACTTGACATAAGCTCATTGCGATTGCGCGATTCTCTTTCACTGACAGCTCGTCGCCCACTCGCGCAACTTAGAGACACCTTAAAAAGACCAATGTGACAAAGTGATCAAACTAAAACATGACTTCAAAAAGGGGTTTTTACTTCTTTTGTGTGGAAAATCACAGGATTTAAACCAAGAAAGCCCGAGAAAAGAAAAGGCCAAGAAATTCAAAGAAAACCAAAGCAGTGCTAACAGGGGCATTGATGTAACACTCCTAGGCTTTCTCTCTACCCTATTCTCCTCTAGGGCATTCTTAGGTAAATTCATTGACCTAGTATGGTTCTATGCTCAACCCTACTCTCCTTAGGTATCTTGACACAAGATCCTAACCTCTCATCTAGTGTACACCAATAGTACTGATCCAAACTACTCCATTCTTTATCACAAACTAACTAGGTCTTTCCTAGTCTCAATCTCCAAGGATTGTCTCAATTCCTCTTAGGACTTAGCTCCATGGAAGGATAGGTCATCAAGGCCTCCACTAGTCGCATTTGAACCCCTGCATACACCATCCACAAACACATAACCATCGAGTGTTTCACAATGCACCTTTCTTACCCCAAATAGGGCTACAAGCCAATTAGGCCGTTTTCGTGCCAATTTTCAAATAACCTAAAATTTTCCCACACAAGCCTCCAAAAGGGTTTAGGATTTAACCACCCTTTATCAAGAACTTTGAGATTTTCAAGGTCTCTAATCCTCAAGTTGTCCGTACAACACTTCCTGCTATCATGCCTAGAAATTAGGGTTTTATGGATTTTTGATAGTCTGAACACAAAAGTGTTCTTTCAAACCACCAAAAAACTCCTCCAACCTTCTCCTTCAAATTGGGGGTCTTACATACATTACTCTATCCCTCCATGAGCTCTTGTTGAAGCTACCAATGCATTCAACCCTCCTTACATCACTTGCAATGTTTCTCAATCCCTAGCCATGCACAACAGGCTCGCCTAGGGCATCATTGCAAAAATAGAAAAAATACTTTCTTGGGCCCCTCCTTCTGTAAAAATAATTTACATGGAGTCTCCTCACCCATTCCAAGAGCCCATATAGAATCTACGATGGCAAGTTGAGTTAAGACCCCATTTGTCCAACCTTCCTGATTCAGACCAGCGACAGGGTAAAACACAAAGAATTTAACAAAACCAAGTTAAACAGTACAAATTTACAAAATAACTCCACACAAAATCTCAGATTAACCTATGCTACATTAATGAATGAATGTAGACTAAGATCTAATCCACCTACCTACTGAAAATAAGAAAATACACTGAATTTGCTCTGAAAATGCACACACAAAAAATCTTGTATTTTCAAAATGTTCACCACACTTGCTTATAGGTTAAGGGAGGCCTCTTATACTTGTCCCCATCCCTAGTTTGATGGTTTCAGATAGTTTCCATAACCATTTCATTTAAAATGCTCTTCTTGCACAATTGTTGTCAATGTTGTCAAATGACAACATTGACAATTTTGACAACTTTCCATAATTTTAGGAAATTCATCCCATACTTTGTTCTAAGACCATGAACACATCATAGTAGAATTACGTAGACCACTCTTACCTCTCTTAGGTCCTAAAACACTCTTTTTCTAAATTTGACCCCTATGTGCTTGGTTTACACCATTGCCACAACATTGGCAATTAGGGTCCAAATTGGCACTTGTTTCCTAAAAGACCAAACAAACTTGAAAAGACCTTCCCTAAAGACCTAAAACACAACTTAGGACACCTCTAGTCCTATTATTCAACTATTGGTTTGGCTAGAACCACTACAAGCCAAAAGAAATCTAGAAACCCTAGGTTACCAAACAGCCTTACCTAGGTACTCCTGCACCATACTCCCCCAAAAAGGGAAAGTCAAGTCACTCCTATAGAAAATAAAGAGTCATGAATTCCCAGCTTCTTGAAGTCAGATTATTCAATCCATGAAGCCTCTGATTTAGGCCTATCTTTCCACTTGATAAGGTGCTCCATATACACCTTCTATCTAGATGTCTTTTGTACTCTTGAATCCAAAACTCCCTCAGCTGTCAATTGTTGTTTGGTAGACACCACATCAGGGTCTACATCACTTTGAACTCCTTGATTATGTTGATTGATCTTAGTCAATGGACCTTTAAACTTAACTAAGTCCTGTACATTACAAGTAGAAGAGATATTTAAATCAGAAGGTAAGTCTACCTTGTAGGTATTAGCCCCATATTTAGCAAGGACTTTGCATGGGCCTATTCTCTTCATCTGCAACTTGGTAGGAACTCCTTTCTACATTCTTGACTTGTTGAAATGAACCAT
Source organism: Thuja plicata (assembly GCA_018584345.1). Lineage (NCBI taxonomy): Eukaryota > Viridiplantae > Streptophyta > Pinopsida > Cupressales > Cupressaceae > Thuja > Thuja plicata. Next base: position 2,937,348 of record MU225705.1, read on the forward strand.
AACATAGTCTCCTACTTGAAATTGGATATCTTTCCTCTTCTCATCCACTTTGCTCTTCAACTTTTGTTGACTGTCATGTATCGTCTTCTTCACCTGCTCTTGGATCTCCTTCTCAGTGTGGGTGAAGTCTTCAGCATGCTCATTATTGTCCCTAAGCTCACAAACTCCCCTAAGATTCATTCCATAAACTATTTCAAATGGGCTTCTCCCTGTCATCCTATTCCTACTATCATTATAGGCATATTCAGCCTGAGGTATGACTACATCCCATGTCTGACCATATTATTTTGTTAGGCACCTAAATAGGTTACCCAACACCCTATTGATCACCTTCGTTTGACCATCAGTTTGAAGATGGTATGTTGATCGAAAAGATAAATTTGTACCCAATCTGTTTCATAATGTTTTCCAAAAATGGCTCATGAACTTAACATCCCTATCAGAGATAATTCTTAAGGGTAGTCCATGAATCCTTATAACTTCTTTAAAGAATGGATAAGCTATGTGAATAGCATCACTAGTAGTCTTGCATGGAATGAAATGACCCATCTTGCTAAATTTGTCAACTACTACATATATACTATCATAGCCTTGCTTAGTCTTTGGTAGACCTATTATGAAGTCCATGCTCACACGCTCCCAAGGTCTATTTGGGATAGCTAAGGGTTGATACAAGCCTGCATTGCTGCTACCTCCCTTTTCTTTCATGCATACTACACATTGTTCAACATATTTAGTGACATCCTTTATCAACTTAGGCCAATGATAGAACCTTTGTAAGAACTCCAAGGTCTTGTTTACTCCAAAGTGTCCACTCATAGATCCATTATGCTTTTCTTGTATGAGATTAATCCTCATAGAACCCCTTAGCACACATAACTGATTTCCTCTGAATAAGAGTCCATTTAGCAATGTGAACTAAGAGAATTTGCTATGGAAGTGGTTCTGAAAATCATGGCACACTTGATATTCCTCTCCAAAATCTTTATCTGCTTGATAGAGGTCCTTAAAACTCTCTATGCCTATACTGTTCAACTAAACTTCTTGAACTATCAAAAGTCTCCTACTCAGTGCATCAACAACTTTGTTCAACTGGCCCTTCTTATGCTTAGTGGTAAATGTAAAGGCTTGGAGATATTCCATCCATTTTAGATGCCTATTACTCAACTTCTCTTGTGTATTGATGGAGCTAAGGTCCTGATTGCCAGTAAACACCACAAATTCCTTAGGTAAAAGATAGTGTCTCCACTTTCTTAATGACTGCACTTGAACATATAATTTTATGTCATAAGAAGAGTATTTCTTCTTATCTTCATTTAGCTTCTCACTAAAGAAGGCCATTGGTCTACCCTCTTGACTTAACACACCTCCTACTGCTATGCCACTTACATCACATTCAATAGTGAATAACTTATCAAATCAACCTCCAGACTTGTCTTTGCTAGGATCTGTGTCAATCTTGCCCAGTTTGAGAATCTTTCTTTAGTTATCAACATTAACTCTAAACTGAGTCAGTGTAAGTAGGAGGTGACCTTTGAATCACTTCCATTTTCTTGCTTTGTTTATCACAAAATGGGTCACTGGGAAAAACATTGCCCAAAAAAAAATCCTAAGGTTTCCCCGCCAGCTGTGTCAGAACCTAAAATGACCTCTAGACAAGTTTGGAAGGAGGTTAAAGGTGACAACAACAGTAACAATGAAGCTTCAAAGGAAAAAATGGAGTCTAACGAGACTCCTGTGTTGGAGGAGGATGAAATTACTGAACTGGTATCACATGTTTCAGCCTCTATTGCAATCTCTGATAAGGTGGATGAATCAAATGAGAATATCTAGAAAACCCTTGATCCCTCAGAAACCCCTGAGAATTTTGTTGGTATGGGTCTTTTTGATGACGAATCTATACCAATGGTGGTGTTGGTTCCTTTTCAAGAAGAGGCTTCTAGTCTAAGACCATCAGAGGAAAAAGTTCTTGTTGAAGATCTCAAAACTGATGAAGATGAATCATCCTCAGTTCCTGATACCTTGTCAGGTTGTAGTGATGAAGATTTGGCTGCTAGAGAGGAACTCATTGATGGGACAGCAACCTAGACTGTTAAAAAAGGGAAGAAGTAGAATAGGAGAGAGAAGAATAAGGAACTTGCCACTCCAGGATCCAAGGGAGTCACTACTCGAAGTAAAGCTGATGGAGGACCCAATCTAAAAGTGAATGTTGGTTCTCATAAAAATACCCAAGGCAGATACACTAACAAATAAATTAGAGAAAGAGAAAGCAAAAAGGACATTGCGGATGGTAAGCAACTTACTATTCAGGGGACTTGTCTTTCGGTTAAAAAATGAAGTTCATTTCATGGAATATAAGAGGGTTGAATGCCCCTCATAAACAAGACATTCTCAGGAATCTGGTAAGAGATCATAAACCTGATATTATTTTTGTTCAAGAAACTAAAATGAGTAAAGAGAAGGTGGAAAAAATTAGAATTTTTAAAAATAATGGGGTTGTTGGCTTTAGCTCTTAAGGGGCCTCAGGTGGGGTTTCTATCTTCTAGAACCTAAATAATGTTAGAGGTTCTGTGGTTTTAGAAGATCTAAATTGCCTCAGTATAAATTTTCTTCATCTTAAGTTGGATTTTGAATGGGTTGCTACTACCATTTATGCCCCCAATACCAAATCTGGTAGATCTCTTTTTTGGAGGAAAATTGATAACCATAGAAAAGCTTTCTTGGATTTGTCATGGTTGATCATTGGGGACTTCAACTGCCCTTTAAAAGACAATCAGAAGTATGGTGGAGTGGGTAACCAGAATATTTTTGATGGAAGAATGGAGTTTATGGAATTCATTAATAAACAAGCTCTTTTTTATATGGAGCTTCAGGGTGTTAACTTTACCTAGTCTAATAGAAGGGTTGGCCAAGACCTCATCCAAGTTAGGTTAGACCATGCTTTGATCAGTGGCTATTGGCTAAATAAGTTTGGTTGTTTTCTATCCTTTCTTTCAAAGATTGGATCTGACCACTTCCCTATTTGCTTCATTGCGGATCCAATTACTAAGCAGGGTCGTCCACCTTTTAGGTTTGAAAAAGTGTGGGTGGACCATCTAGAGATGGAGCAGAATATTAAAGACTAGTGGAAGGTTAAAATTCATGGCACTGCAATGTTTAGAGTGGTTAAGAAACTTCTTAGTGTTAAACAACATGTGAAGATATGGAGAAAATCTATTTTCGGTGATATTTTAAAACCAAAAGTCAGCTTAAAAAAGATCTTGATATTATTCAGGAAACTATACAATAGACTGGGTTGACAGCTGAGCTGAGGGACAAGGAGGAAAGCATTCTGGCTAAGACTCATAATGTTATTTATAAAGAAGAAGATTATTGGAGGCAGAGATCAAGGTCTATTTGGCTCAAAGTTGGAGATAAGAATACCAGATTCTTCCATTTATCTACTCCTAAACATAGAGCTTCTAACAGAATTTCAAAACTCAAAGTGGAGGAAGGGGAAATTACTAAAGATAAAGATATTTATGAGGCTATGATTAACTTTTTCTCTTCCTTACTTTCAAAAGATCCTAATCTTGATTTGGAGAATCATAATGCTCTTCTCAATAACATTCCTTCCATTATCAATGATTCAACTAATCGTGCTTTTTTTGCTATTCCCTCTCAGGAACAAATCAAGGTGGCAGTCTTCTCTTTTGAAGGTGATAAATCCCCTGGTCCCGATGGGTTTCCTATGTTATTTTTCCCAAAAAATTAGGCACATTTTTGAAGTGTACATCTGCAATGTTGTCAAAGAATTCTTTGGCTCCAAATCCCTGCTTAAAGAGATTAATATGACCTTTCTTGCTTTGGTCCTGAAGAAGCTAGGTGTTGATTTAGTGGATGCTTTTAGACCAATCAACCTTTGCAATTCAGTGTAAAAAATTCTCTCTAAAGTTCTTACCTCTCGTCTGCTGACTCTTCTTCCTCAGATTATTTCCCAACAACAAAGTGGCTTTGTGCCTGGTAGGCAGATTCTTGATTCAATTTTGAAGGTTCATGAGGTCATCCACTCTACCCAGGTCTCTCTTAATTCTGGTTTCCTCCTTAAGTTGGATCTTTCAAAGGCCTATGATCGGGTGGATTGGGATTTGTTGATCAAATTTCTTAGATCCTTTGGATTTGGAGATATCTTCCTTCAATTGATTTTTCAGCTTATTAGTACTTCTACAGCTGCCATTTTGATCAATGGATCTCCTTCTAGGTTTTTCAAACCTTCCAAGGGTTTAAGGCAAGGAGATCCTCTTTCTCCTATCCTCTTGTCAATTTTGGTCGAATTCCTGGGGTGCCTTTTTCAGAAGATTGCTTCTAATGGGTCTTTTAAGGGCCTTTACCCTTCCTTGACTTCCAGTCCTTTCTCGCATGAATAGTTTGTAGATGATACCATCATAATGGATTTTCCTTCTATTCAGGAAGCCAAGATTATCAAAATGGCTCTTACAACCTATTCCTTTGGTTTGGGTCAAATTATCAACTAGGATAAGAGCTCCTTATATTTTATTAATACTCCTGAGGAAAGGCAACATAGAATTGCTAGAATTATAGGATGCAGAATTGAGTTTCTTTTTGCTACCAATCTAGGTCTCGTTCTTGGTCTTAAACCTCCGGACTCTTTCTGGGGTGGTATTGTTGATAGATTTAACAGGAAGTTGGCTGGTTGGAAAGGAGCCATCATGAGTCAAGCTAGAAAACTTCAGCTCCTTAAGGCGTCATTGCAAATTCTCCCTGTCTATGCTCTCAGTCTTTTCAAGATCCCAGAGAAATATGCAGATATCATTGAAAAAATCCAGAGAAATTTTCTATGGTCGGGAGTGGAGGAGAAAAAGAGATTAGCTTTAGTTTCTTGGGACAAGGTCTGCACACCTAAAAAGTTGGGGGGGATGGGGCTAGGTATCTACCCTATTAGAGATACCAACTTGGCTATGCTGGAAAAATAGATTTGGAGAATTTTTGGTGTTAAAAGAGAATGGAATGATATCATTCATAAAAAATACCTCTTCTCTTTTTCCCATATTTCAGAATTTTGGAAAACTCACTTGAAAGTGCAAGGATCTTTTATCTAGAATAGTATTTAGAATGCTAAGGATACGGATTTTAAAGGGGATAAGTGTTTTTTAGGAAATGACAAAAAAATTCGCTTTTGGGAAGACTGCTGGCTTAAAAATTATCATCTAAATTCTATTGCTGCTTTTCAGCCCATCATCAATCAGTGTATTTAGAGATATGGAGCTATGGTAAGGGCCTATTGGAGGAATGTCTTGTGGATTGATCTGTCCCTTTCTTTTGAGATTTTAAAACCTCTTATGCTGGACCTTGTGATCTGGAAGGTTAAGATTTCTAGAGAAGACAAGCTCCTCTAGGGAGTTCTTCCTTCTGGTATCTTCACGGTTGCTTCCTATTCTGAGCTATTATTAAAGCAACTGAATCCCCTCCCCTTTTGGGCTCAGGTGTGGGACAATTCTTTAATTCCTAAAATTAATATCTTTTTTTGGCTGGTCTTGCAGAATAAAATACTCACAATTGATAATATCCAGAAATGGGGAATGATACTAAGTAATAGATGATTCTTATGTAAAAATGCTGAGGAAATGGGCTTTCAACTGGACATTCACTGTAGTTATGCTTAGGAGGTTTGGAATGAGTTATTACAATGTTGGGAGATTAAGTGGTTTTTTTTCCCAATAACATGGAAAGCTTTTGTAATCAGTGGCAAAAAGCTGATTCCTCCATTGACCAACATTTGTGGAATATTTCCTCCCAATTTGATATGGTGATTATGGAGAGAACACAATGACAGAGTCTGCAAGAACATTGATCTTCCTCCAAAAGTAATAGCTAAGAATATAAAGAGAAGTATTAAGGAAAACTTCAAGATGTCATTCGGTAGAATGTTGGATTTCAATGCTGGTGATATGGGTGTAAGGGATCCTAATCACAAACCTCATCCTAGGGAGAATGCCATCTGGCTTTCTCCTCTACCTGAATGGATAAAAACTAATTTTGACAGCACTGCCAAGGGAAACCCTGGCCTAGCTAGCTGTGGGGGCCTCGTCCGTGATGACATGGCTAATTGCCTGGCTGCGGTGGCTTTACCTAGTGGGGTTCAAAACAACCACATGGTGGAGGCCATGGCCCTTCTTTAGATGCTAAAACTTGTCAAGAAACACATGGCACAGAAGGTGTGATCGAGGGTGACTCACTCAATATTTTAAAATGTATTAGTGACAAGACTAAGCCATCATGGACAATTAAGGAGATCATCAAGGAAGCTAGGGTCATAATTCATTCCTTTAATCAAGTCATAATTTCTCATGCCTATAGGGAAGCGAATGGTATAACGGATGAGTTGGCCAAATTTTTAGTTAAAGCCAGGGACATCGTGATTTGGCATGATTATAAAAATTTGACCATCGATATCAAAGCTAAGTTGGCCTTCAACAAATCCCAAAGCAAGAGGGCTGATTGGGCGTATCTTTAGAAGCTATGATGATTAGACACATTTCAAAAAATCAGAGGAAAATGAGAATGAAAAGTGGTGTCTTTCCCAAGAACTCTAATTATAGACACGAGTTAACCCTTGTTAATTTCAATGTTACTAGTTATTGTAACAATTGGCTTCTCTCTGTGATTTTTACTATCTCTATGTACTATGATATCATGGGAGGTGGGCTTAATCGCAAAGAGCTGAAGGACTGTGTCAAATGGAGAAAAATGCCAGAAGCTTGGGATATTCTTGAGAAGGGGGGTCTTACCACCTACATGGAAAGATTTCATGGGGTGAAAGATAGTGCTACCAAATTATTTGTTGATTCCTGGAAAAATGGGGCTATTACTATAGCGAGCATCATTGTGAATGTCATGGAGGATTTCATTGCTGATATTTCTGGGCTTAGAACAAAGGGCATCAAATTCTTTCGGGATAGTAAGGTTTCACGAAAGGCCATTCGACGCTTTCCCAAGAGTAAGGAGGAGAAAAAAATCCTCGTGAAAGAGTCTGGAGGATGCTATGATGTGGCATCATTCAAATAAATCTGGGCTATTGTTATGATGGTGGTCGTGGAGTATGTTACCCTGGATGGTAGGTTTAAAAGAGCCCATTCTTACCACTTTGTTTTTCTTTGTCATTTTAGGCATAAAATTAGGGTGTCCCTACCTTTCTACATTTTCCAATCTCTCCATTTAAGCATCTCCCAGGACAAGAAGAAGGAGAAGAAACCCATTCTTCATGAAGGGTTGATTCTCCTAATTGTTGAACACATAAAGAAGATGACTAGTGTCAGCCCTGTCATAACCCCATCTAAATCTGTTTTGGGTAAAAAGAGGATTAGGGATGTGAATGTAAAAGACAAGAGTCCGACTGGTAAAAAATTGAAGAAGGATAAGGAGACTATCATGGATACGGACACCTCTGCTGACAGTGTGGAAGGCTATAATAATATGGTTGATTCCACAAAGGAAGATAGTTACTCTTCTTCCTCAGTCTTAAATTCGGCTTCAGAGGAGAATGACAACACGGATGATGAGATTACGGACTCTATGGACAAATGAAAAACCTTAGGTAGAAGGAAGAACAAAGAGGATAAGAAGAAGGAGGAGGATGTGGGAGGTCAGAAAGTGCCAATTCTGGTTGAGTATGATAGTTCTGAAGACCATGATGTGCCTATATCTTTGAAACTTGAAGTTGTTATGGATGGTGGTCAGGAAACTCAGAAGGATGTGATAGAGGTGGAGAATAATTCCCCTACCAAAGAGTCAACTTTACCTGAGAGGGAAAAAGACAATGCCCCTAGTAGTTCTCGAAACATCCCTTTCATCAAAATGGTGGACTTGCAGGAAAGGAAAGTTCAACTACTGAGGGAAGACATGGATTATGAGATCGATCCCCCTTTGGGGTTCTCCAAATGGCCAAAGCTACTTCCATTTACTCCTTCCGATTAATTAAATGGGTGTTCCAGGAGATCAAGAATTTAAACCTTAAGCACCATTCTATTGCTACTAAGGTGGACTCTCTGTAGACTTTGCTAGAATCTGGCCCTAAAACTATGGTGGACAAGGTTACTAATGATGAGGATAAAAATGTGTAGCAGTTACAAGCTAGAATGGAAACCATGGAGAATACCAAAAAAACACATGCAAGACTACAACAAATTTATGGGTTTGGCCATGGATTTTTTCCTGACCATTAAAGCTGAGCTCGATACTAGATCCCCCAGTAAAAAACTAGAGGATATCACTGAGAACCTAGAAGATGATGGCCCCAGAAAATGCACTAGATCAGCAAGAAGGAAGAAAATTCATGGTAGGATCCAGGAACTCTTAGAGTTTAATGCAGTGATAAAGAAGATATCTAAAGCAAAGTAGGTAGTCGACGAGGCTTACAAGGAGCTTGTCTAGGGCTCTGGCTTCTGGTTCTGGTGTCTATTTTTTGCTGGTCTCTGGCTTTTATTTTTTTTTTTCTAGGTTTTTTAACTATTGTTAGTTTTGGCTTTAGCATACTGGTTTCTAGTCCTGTCTCTTTTTGGAGTGCTTCAATGTTTAAACTTTCATTCTAGCTTGTAAGGGGTTTTGGGTCCCCATTCAAAACCTATTTTTCCCTTCAATCAAAAACTTATCAAAACTAGGAAATGTTAGGACAGGTTGTGTAGCTACTTGCCTTTTCAACATCTCAGATGACTTCCTAGCTTCTAAGTTCCATCTAAACTTAGTTTTACTTCCACCCTTAATAGTTTCCAACAATGGTGCACATATACCACTGAAATTCCTAATGAACTTCCTATAAAATTGAGCTAGGCCATGGAAACTCCTTACCTCAATTGCTGATGTAGGTGGTGGCCAATTTAGTATAGATGACACCTTGTCTTGGTCCATATTCAAAGATCCCTTGGATACCACAAATCCCAAGTAGACAAGATCTTGCTTGAGAAACTCACACTTTTCCAAATTAATGGCCAGTTTCTCTTCATGCAACTTCTTCAACACTGATTCAACATGCTTAATGTGATCTTCCTTTGTTTTTTTATATATCAATATGTCATCAAGATAGACCACTACAAACTTACCTATGAAGTCCTTAAGCACTTCATTCATGAGCCTCATGAATGTGCTAGGAGCATTGGTGAGGCCAAATGGCATCACAAGCCATTCATGCAACTCATTAGTTGTTTTGAATGTTGTCTTCATCTCCCTCCTTAACCCTTATCTAATGGTAACCACTTTTCAAATCCAATTTGGTAAAGTACATTTCCCCTCCAAGATAATCCATAAGGTCCTCTATCCTGGGTATTGGGAACTTGTATTTTATGGTGATTCTGTTAATTGCCCTTGAATCAGTACATAGCCTCCATTTTCCACCTTTCTTTGATGCTAACACCACAGGGACTGCACATGGGATGATACTCTTTTTAATCAATCCTTGGTCCAATAATTTTTGGACTTGTCTAGCTACCTCTAAATTTTTATCAGAGGTTAGCTTATAAGCTTCTTTATTAGGCAAGGAGGCACTAGGTATGAAGTCAATTTGATGACTAATCACTCTCTTAGGAGGAAAAGTTGCAAGAGTCCCATCACTGACTATGTCACTGTATTTGTCAAGTAGAGTTTGAATCTCCTTGGGTACTATCTGCTTAACCATCTTCTCTTCCTCCTTGGGCTTTAACAAAATGGCATACCCTGCATTTGCCTCTTCCTTAATGTCTCTTACAAACTCCTTTCCACTGCAAAATAACACAGTAGGAGTCTTAGACTGTGACTCTTCATCCTCCAACAAAGAATTTATTTTAAATGTCTTTCCATTCTTCTTAAAGGATATGGAATTCTCCTTTCCATGATACACTACCTCTCTATCATATTTATATGGTCTTCCTAGCAACAAGTGGCAAGAATTTATTGGGAGGATGTCACAAAGTAGCTTATCCTTGTAGCCTGCTATAGAGAACTCTACCCATGTTTTCTCATTTACTAACACACTTTGTCCCTTATTAAGCCAAGTCACCTTTTAAGGGTTCACATGGGGTGTCTTGGTCAATTTCAGCTTAGTAACTGCCTCTTTTGATATTATATTATCAGTAGATCCAGAGTCTACTATCGCCTTGCAGACTTTCCCAAGGATCTTACATGTGATCCTAAACAATGCCCTCCTTTGCTTAGGCTCATCCTTCACTGGATTCCTGATTAATACCCTTCTAAACATCAAATTCTCACCCACCTTAGATTCTATATGATCAACATCCAGTGCCTTGATACTAGAAGTGTCTTCTTGAACATAAGCTACCCTCTTGTCACTATTAGATGCAGTAGGCTTGTCAGGACACCTATATGTTGGATGACCAGTTTGTCCATAATTATAGCACTTCATATTTGAAAAATAGGAGTTTCTTCTACCTCATCTTCCCCTATTGGATCTACTATGATTACCTCCACCTCTTCCATAACCACCTCTTGGTGTGGATTCATTGGTGTGCTCTGTCAATCTGTTTTCACCTTGATTTCTTTTTTCACTGCACCTGCCTTGGTAACCTCCTCTCTGTCCTCTTTGGTCTCTCCCTCTGCCTCTGCCCTTCAGATTAGATTCAAACTTCTTTCTATTCTTCTCTTCAACCCTTAGATCCAGTTGTTGACATCTCTGAATAGTAGTGGGGGTCCACAAGCCAATCTCTTCTTGGATTTTCCACTTCAACCCACCTAGATACCTAGCCACTCTGATTGGCTCTTCTTCTTGTTTCTTTGACCTAAGATAGACTCTTTGAAACTCCTCTTTATAGGAGGCTACATCCATATCTTTCTAATTCAAACCTTGTCTCCTTCTATGGAGTTGGATCTCATAGTCTTCTGGTAAAAAGTTCTCTTTCATCTTAGTTACCATTGCTTGCCAATTTGCTATAGGTTGCTTCCCAAGTCTAACTCTTTCATCTTGCATATATTTCCACCATATTAGGGCTGATCCCCTAAGCTTTGACTTAGCCACCTTAACCTTTTGTGCATCTGTAATGCCTTAACACTTGAAGTGATTCTCCATCCCTTCAATCCACTCAAAAATTGTTTGAATGTCCATTTTCCCACTAAACAATGGGATGCCTTCTAAGGATTTACCACCCAATGCCTTGATGGCTTTCAAGAATGGTTCCTTCTCCATGACAGGGTCTGGTTTAGGGGTAATATCATCCTCTTCAATCTTCTACTTCCCTCTATCACTTGTTTCACCTTCTCTACCTTGGTCTCTTGCATCCACTACTTCTTGTAGTTTTTTCTTCATCTGTGCTAGGGCCTCTTCAAGGATTCTATTCCTCTCCTTTTCCTCATCCATGTGCCTATAAAACTCTACATTTGTAACCATGTCTATGGAGCAACAAGATTCCACCTCTGACATATACAATCCCAAGTCTTTTGGGGCTCTAATACCACTCTGATGTAACACACCTAGGCTTTCTCTCTACCCTATTCTCCTCTAGGGTCTTCTTAGGTAAATTCAGTGACCTAGTAGGGTTCTATGCTCAACCCTACTCTCCTCAGGTATCTTGACACAAGATCCTAACCTCTGACCTAGTGTACACCAATAGTACTGATCAAAACTACTCCATTCTGCATCACAAACTAACTAGGTCTTTCCGAGTCTCAATCTCCAAGGATTGTCTCAATTCCTCTTAGGACTTAGCTCCATGGAAGGATAGTTCATCAAGACCTCCACAAACACATAACCATCAATTTTTTCACAATGCACCTTTCTTACAACAAATAGTGCTACAAACCAATTAGGCCTTTTTCTTGCCAATTTGTAGATAACTTCAAATTTTCCCACATAAGCATCCAAAAGGGTTTAGGATTCAACACCCTTTATCAAGATATTTGATATTTTCAAGGTCTCCAATCCTCAAGTTGTCCGTACAACCCTTCCTACTATCATTCCTAGAAATCAGGGTTTTATGGCTTTTTGATAGTCTAAACACAAAAGTGTTCTTTCAATCCACCAAACAACTCCTCCAACCTTCTCCTTTGAATTGGGGCTCTTAAATACATTACTCTATCCCTCCATGAGCTTTTTTTGAAGCTACCAATGCATTCAACCCTCCTTGCATCACTTGAAATGTTTCTCAGTCCCTAGCCATGCACAACAGGCTTACCTAGGGCATCATTGCAAAAATGGAAAAACTACTTTCTTGGGCCCCTCCTTCTATAAAAATAATGAACATAGAGTCTACTCACCCATGCAAAGAGCCCATACATAATCTACATTGGTAAGTTGAGTTAAGACCCCATTTGTCAAACCTGCTTGGTTCAGAGTAGCGACAGGGTAAAACACAAAGAATTTAACAAAACCAAGATAAACACTAAAAATTTCCAAAATAACTCCACATAGAATCTAAAATTAACCTATCCTACATTAATCAATGGATGTAGACTGAGATCTAATCCATCTACCTACTGAAAATAAGAAAACACATTGAATTTTGTCTGAAAATGCACACACAAAAAATCTTGTATTTTCAAAATGTTCACCACACTTGCTTATAGGCTGAGGGAGGCCTCTTATACTTGTCCCCATCCCTAATCTGATGGTTTTAGATAGTTACAATAACCATTTCATCAAAAATGCTCTTCTTGCACAATTGTTGTCAATGTTGTCAAATGACAACATTGACAATTTTGATAACTTTCCACAATTTTAGGAAATTCATCCAAAACTTTGTTCTAAGACCATGAACACATCATAGTATACTTATGTAGACCACTCTTACCTCTCTTAGGTCCTAAAACACTCTTTTTTTTTAAATTTGACCCCTATGTGCTTGGTTTACACCATTGCCACAACATTGGCAATTAGGGTCCAAATTGGCACTTGTTTCCTAAAAGACCAAACAAACTTGAAAAGACCTTCCCTAAAGACCTAAAAAAAACATTAGGACACCTCTAGTCCTATTATTCAACTATTGGTTTGTCTAGAACCACTACAAGCCAAAATAACTCTAGAAACCCTAGGTTACCAAAGAGCCTTACCTAGGTGCTCCTGCACCAAGCATCCAAGTAAAAATAATGTAGAATAATGCTCTCCCTTTGACTCAACAATTCCATCCTACTGACCCTATTAGATTCATTTGTAAATTCCCCTTTATAATTAGGGTTTCTTTTTCTCTTCTCCTTTTCACTACTTCAATCATGTTATATGCCAGTACTTTTCTCCTCCCCTCCTTATAAGAACAAAAAATTCTCCACAAGTCCTCCTTCTACAAAAAAGTGCATGCTAATAAGGTCCCATGCCTACATATTCCTTGGAAAATAAAAAATATCACTTAGGATCAAATGTTCTTTCTTCTAATCCCACTGTTAATCTACAAGTTTGCAAAAAAATTATTGCAACCTAATAACCCTCCCAATAGTTGTTCTCAAAATCTCCAAATCATAGATAAGAAAGGTAAAAAGAACCCTTATTTTTTCTCCTAAAATTTTTTATGGCTTCAAAAATTTCCCAAATGATCTCCAAAAAAGCTAATCTATTGAGCACAACGAATTTTATAACATGAGGCTTTTCTTCAAAGCTATAGAGTCTAATGTATGTGTCATTTCCTGCAAGATGCCAATCGGCTTAATTATCGTCAATTGTGACCTTAATCTCCTTCTCCAATATTTTTGGTCTCAAAAATACTGGAATCATGGGAGACAATCTAGATGGATTATGACCTAGAATTTCATACAATCTATTGACAAAGAATTATTTAGAGTGTAAATACTGAGCATACTTATATTTCATATCCCAAATATTGGTCCATAATTGGACTGACTTAGGATTTCCAAACTTGTCCATTGGTTGAATATGGAGTTTAGGAATCCATATATTTTTCTTATGTCCTTTCCACAACAACATATATAATAATAGTGAATACCATTTGAAAATCCATATAAACTTATCCACTTTAATCTACCATAGGGCTTTGTGGATATTATCTGCTACAAATTAGGAATAATCAAAGAGTCTATTGTTTTTTGGATCTTGAATGTCACAAACTAGGATAATAATTTCTTGTGGAATCATTTCATCACCACTATAGCCTAACATGTGACTTACTCCATAATAGGTCATCTGAAAATACTTAAAGAACAAATTAACATTATATAGGGGAAATTAGAGCATGCAATTTTTTTATGATTCCCATCAAACTTAGCCCTGTGAATAGCAAACTATATTCTTCTATACATCCCTTACACATCATGGTACTCTTCCTTTACCCTCTAGCATTGATTTTCATGTCAAAATTGACACAATCCTTCATGTCAAACACTTCAAAAAGAATTTCTTTATTTATCTACAGCAAAACTTGTGCTTCTATCCCAATGAACATATTTAACTCATCGTAATATATCACTAAAACCTTAATAAAATCTACGTTGACAAAAATATTAGGGACAATAAATTTGGCCATTCCCAATTTCCATAGATTTGACTCAGGCTAAGGGTTATTTGATTTAGACAGAAAATACCTAAACATATTATGACCCCTAATCTTCATCTCTGTTTCACTAGCATATTTTATTTTGTTAATAAAATTAGAGAAAATTGCCACAGTCTTTCTCCTACCTGTAGTATTAGGGAGTTGTGCAATTATGTTGTTAAACACAAATGGCACCTTCTTTCTCTCTTATGGGTAGGTTCATCCTCTATAAGATTTTTTTTCTTTTGAAAAACTAACCATTGCTACAAACAAATAGAAACCTATAATGACCAATTACCAAATCTAACACTCCCATATCCATCCTTTCAAATTGGCGCTTGTTTAAAAAATTAAAACTTGAGAAGATTTTTTCTTTAACTTACTGATAGTAGTATAGCTCAGTTGATTAATTGGGAATTCTTTGTAACTTGTTGCAAGTTCATTGGAAATACTTTTCTTTGCTTCTGCAATTCACCTCAATTATTAAAAATTACAATAAATTAATCCACAACATCTTTTATTCCTCCATATTTTACAACACTAAATGGAACAAACAAATTTTTCAACTTGTGTTTAAATCCCAGTTGGTCATGTGAAAAGATAATTGGTGCACATTGAGATTCAAAATTAGCTTTATTCCCTTTTTTATATGTAGTGTACTTCCTTTGAGGCTTAAAGAGGTACACCATATGACCTCCCCGACTTTGAAAATAATTTAACTATCATATCGCCCAAGATCATTAATTACTTATTTATGATATGGAGGAAAGATCATATGAATTGTATCGCTCAAGGAAACTTCCAAGTTGTAATTGAATTGTCCACTAGTACCTAATTGATCATTTTCCTATAAAATGGACATCTATGTGTCTCTAGTCTAATTGTAGACTAGAAAACTAAAATACTATTGGAAACATTAAGTAGGACTAGAGTAGTGAGTTATCACTTTTCAATTGGGAGAAATGAACATGTCTATCAAGCTTGATGTGACAAACCCACAAGGATCATTTAGGGGTAAAGTAACTAATAGGTGGATAAATTTTTTACTACAAAATGAGAATGTGTATATTATGCATGCGGTGAAAGAAGTACTAGGTATGGAGTTTTTATTGACCCATAATAGGCATACGGTTAGCTCAGACATCCTGTCTTTTTTTCTTGCCATGATCTTATATGTAGGGATTTTTAGGGAATGGGAATACAAACTCACCCAGATGGTGTTTAAGCATCAAAATCTAAAGGAGACTGATTTTTTAGTTAATAATGTGGATGGGCTACCTTGAGCACTCATCATTCCCTTACTAGACAAGTACTACATTTGGGGATGTCTAGTTCAAATACACCCAATTATGCAAATAAAAGAATATGAATTTCTACAAGGTCGGTGAGCTTACATAAGCATGCACTTAAATTTTATGCTATGTTTAGCCAAACTGAAGGAACCCAAAGTGGATGATTGGCATTGGGAGTATCTAACTAATGAAGGGTTTCTTGACGAATTTGAAACCGATGAAGAGGATGTTTCCAAGATTGTTCGCAAGCTAGATCTAGGGAGCAGAGAGGAGTGGATTGTTGAATACACCCGAGATGTAAGGGATGTAACTAGAGGGGAAGCCCATGCCAAATGCAGAAAGGATTTCCCAGTTATCCTCTGTGCTAACATAGATAGTTCTATGGTGGCCCAGACATAACAAGAGGCTACAAATGCAACAATGCCAAGACATCGACATGCAAAAACTGGTTGAAGAATGGGGCACTCTTCCACTCTCTACCTATGGTCTACATTTTTTTTACTAGTATTCTACAAGATGTTTCCTCTATTATGGACTATAATGTTTTCTTAGGGGTTTATTTATGGCAGAGGTTATTGAAATAATGCTATGTATAGTATTTGGAAGGAATGCATGAAATGGGTGTTGTAAGGTTCACATAATAAATTAATCCATAATAATAGATTTTATGTAATATGTATTCACTCATTATGTTATTAGATTACTCTTATAATTTTAGTTATGTATTTTCATTTCAGTAGTTATATTTTTAGTTATAAATAGTTTTCGATTGAGGTTAAAATAGTTTTTGAAGGGAACAGTAACCCTGTACAAAAAGAAGCTAAAGATAGGAAGAATCCAACACTACAAAAAGAGAGATAAATAGAAAAAATCTATAGCTAGGGTATAAGATAGAAACAATAAGAACCCTCCAGCATTACAACCATTCAAAAGATGAAACCCAGACAAAAGGAAAACAACCACAAAGCACAGTTAATTCTATTTAACCATCTCGGCTGAGTCAGCCATCACATTCTGATAATTTTTGATGGCCTCCCTGAGGTCTTTAATTTCCTTTGAGCCACCCATTTTCACCTTTTTGGCACTCTCCCTAGTAAAATTTCCTAGGTCAACAACACTTGCTTAGATAACAGTGTCATCATCCACTGTGATAGGAGTAGTGTTACCATCCAGTACCGAGAGAAACACTTTTGAATTGTTGTCAGTCACCTTCATGCCTTCATAGTTTTTCTTCATCAAACAGCTAAGAGTATTTTCAATACTCTGTATGTGACTCTCTTTCGTACGCTAGTGGAAATTAACCACTGCATTAATTCTAAGTTCTAGCTTCTCCAGCAATCTTTTGTCCATTTCTTCTCCTTGAGTTTTATTATTCTTAGTATCCTTATTCACAGGTTCAGCCAACAGGATAGCAATCTTATTAACTCTATCCTAGAGGTCATCATACCTACCATTGATGTTGCTAATTTCATCTAGGAGCCAAGAGTTCAGTTGAATGTCCATCTCTCCCCGCTCTTTGACTACCTGCATAAACCTAGTAGGTTCTTGGCTTTTTTTTGTCTCATTGTCATTGCTGCCACCAACTTTCCCTTTATCTTTCTTGTCACTCCCTTCCATTTTATTTCCCCCTTCTTTTTCCACAATCTCCTTGGAATTCTTGCCCTCATTTGACTCATACTCAGCATAATTCACCAAAATGGGAGTGGTGTCAGGAATGGCCTTCTCATTATTCCATTCGTTGTTCTTATTCTTAGGAGAATTAGTTCTCACCTCAGCTTCCTCCAGCATTATGTTACCTTCCTGACCTTCTGTATCCTTGTCTTCAGAGCTACCTTTTCTCTCAGTTTCCATTTCCTCAAAGGAGCTTGTAGTATCCTATTCTAGAGATTCAGTATCCTCCCCTATTACCATACTAGTTTCCTCTGAGATGAACTTGGATTTAGTTATAAATAGTTACTATTTCCCACTGTGATATATAATTTCAAATTACTCTCATCAACAATTTAAATGTTAATTGTCATCTATAAAATGAACCTAGATTATAATTAATTAACGAAACCAAATGGTGTGAGATAAACCTTAAAATAGATAAATTGAAAATGTTATTCATTGAGATAGTGTTGATATTATTTTCAGTACATATGCAAAACATTTTGAAAATAAAACATGAATACATGTCGCCTGCAATTGTTCTACAAGCCCAAGGGAGACAATGAGACATAACTTATTACATGCCTTAGAATAGAAAATATTAGAATCTTTTCAAATTCCATTAAAATTTGAAATCATTGTGATGCTCATGTTGTGAAACAGTGAAATAGAAACAAATTTCTGCATTAGTCAAATCAAATATTCTATCATCATGACTATAATATTGTGAAACTGCAAAATGAGAACACGTGTCTAGACTCCACATTAGTCAAATCAAATAATCTATCATAAAAACTATACATTTGTGAAATTGTGAAATTGGAACACGCGTCTTCATAGAAATGAACAAAGTAGTAATATAAAATAACACTATTGTTATATCAACTAATTTGATTGAAATTTGATCTCTGTAACATCATTGCATTAAAGTGTAAATAATTGGAATTTAATACCATTTACTCACATGTCAGACTTTAACAAATAGAAACTATTTGGCTCTAGATTACTCTCCTGCAAACTTTATGGTTTTTGGCATTAAAGCCTTTTGGATTTCAATTGCCAATTTAGGTATAAAAAATTGACAGTTAATATATAAAAAGTGGAAGCTCCAAGTAGGAAACACCAACGCTTTGGAACAAAAGAAACCTTCCCAATCACAAGAGAGTGACAATCCCATGTTATAGCATGATCGACTGAGTGGACATCATTTCATAAAAAAGGTAACACGTCTCTCTATTCTATTGACTTTGAGAGGGAATTTTGTTTTCATAGACATTTTCCTCACAACTTAAAAGAGACTTTGCACATGTGAAAAATTCAAGGGTTATGTTACATCTCTTGGCACAACTATAATATTATGAAAGTTTGAACTATGAACAGGTGTCCACTTCAGTCCAATCAAATAATCTCCATTAACAACTATAATTTTGTGAAACTGTGAAATGGGAATACGTATCCGCATAGATATGAATAAAGAAGTGATATAAAATAACACTATTGTCACATCAACTAATTTGATTGAAATTTGATCCATGTAGCATCATTGGATTAAGGTGTAAATAATTAAAATTTAATACCATTTACTCAGATGTGATACTTTAATAAATAAAAAATACTTTTCTCTAGAGTACTTATGTAAAAAATTAATAGTTTTGTGCTATAAAGCCTTTTTCATTTCAATTGCCAATTCAATTAAATATTTTCATGGTTAATATATCCACGGTGGAAGATCCACATAGGCAGTGCAAGCAATTTCAAAAAAATGAAATGTTCCAAAGAGAATCCATCCCACGTTATGGCACCATTGATGGAGTGGCCAACCTATCATTAAAAATGTAACACATGTCTCTATTATGGTAACTTTGAGCAATAATTTTTTTTGGAAGATAGTTTCGTAGGAACTTAAAAGAGATTTTGTACATGTGCAAAATTCAATGGTTAAGATACATCTCTTAGAATAACTCTAATATCACAAAAGTGTGAATTGGGAACACATGTCTACTTTCGTCAAATAGAATAATCTCTAATAGTTCAACTATAATTTTGCGAAACCACAAAAAGGGAACACATGTTCGTATAGAAATGAATAGAGCAGTGATATCAAATAACATTTTCATTGCATCAACTAATTTGATTAAAATTTGATCTGTATAACATTGTTTGCTTAATGTGTAAAAAATTAAAATTTAAAACCATTTACTCAAATATCAACCTTTAATAAATAGAAAATATTTGTCTCTAGATTACTTGCGTACAAACTTAATGGTTTTTTCCTTAGGATTACTCATGTGCAAACTTAATATCATAATCTAATGTTGCAAATAAATGTTTTGATTTTGATCTTTTTTATCGGTCAATGTCATCCTCACGCTGGTTAATAGATTTGTCTCCCTTAAATTACCTTTAAACCTGAGTCAGAACGCTCAAATTAAAAGAGAAAGAGAACCAATATTTGAGTCACTCACAATGGCATTTGCAAGTTCTCTCTTCTTATTTTACAAGGCCTAGCTACCTTCAAGATATGTGCAATGAATAAAACCAAGGTATGCTTTTAACCTCAAAGCAAAAAATGTACTAGCAACTACGCATAACCATCAAAATAGATGCAAAAATTGATTTGAGCTATTTGCATCAACTAATTTGATTTAATTTGGATATTCTATGGAATCCCTATATGCATTGTGTCATCTAGTCCAAGTTGGAGGACATGTCATTTCTCTTAATTCCTTTATTAAGGAAATTAGCTTATCCTCCTTAAGAGGATGTTGACACTTTGCACACCTATTATTGATGTTGCACACCTCTCTCTCTCTCTCTCTCTCTCTCTCTCTCTCTCTCTCTCTCTCTCTCTCTCTCTCTGNCCTCTCTCTCTCTCTCTCTCTCTCTCTCTCTCTCTCTCTCTCTCTCTCTCTCTCTCTATGATTATACTTCATTCATAATTTACAAGGGGTTTTATTTTCTTTTCCTCTTTCAAAACTTCTTGTCTCCTTGTCTTGGCTCCCTCGGTGTATGCTCCTAGTTTTTGCATTTCTCATGGTAACAATATTTTCTTCAAATAACTCTCTTGGATTCTTGTTTATTTCCTTGCTCTTGATTTTTTTCCTTTCATGGTATTAGATCCTGGGATACTAATCCTTATTTGAGTGAAATTTTTTGAAGGTTATCAATCTATGGAACTCACTCATTTTGGGAAATGTTTTTGACAGAGGCAGTTGCTATTACTCTAATTCATTATGTTATTGCAGTTTTTTTTTTTTAATTGTTTTGGGTTTGGATGGCTTGTCGTCAAACCCATTTTATCTTATATCTTATATTTATGGTCTAACCCTCTTCGGAACGCTTGCTAACAAAGATTTAAATGTATTTCTTGAAAAAAAAAATTAAAAAAATTCCTAACCTTAGTCAAGAAACCGCAAGGTTAACATTTTTTCTTTTCTTACAGTCTCACTTGTAAGATAATAGGAATAGTTTTCATCTGCATGTTACATTTGTGTTTGATTTGTAGGATCAAAATTGGTTGATATCTCCTTGATTATATATTTTTTATCTCTCTATTATATACAATGTCTCTATTTTTTATTAACATTTGCAAGTTTATATTGTAGATTCTTATCATTGTGTGGTAACATTTAAAAACAATAATTGTTGTTTGCTAGCTCCCAAGCACTCCATTTACCCCCCCCCTCTCTCTCTCTCTCTCTCTCTCTCTCTTAAAAATTCCATCTCCTCATATTTAATAACCAGTCTGTATTTTTCTTTAATTCAGCTTTGCACAAGGTTATCACAGTATTTTAGTTTCTCACTTCTCAATTCATATCTCCTTTTGAAGAAATTTTGGCATTTAAATAAAATTCACATAAAATATGCTAAATCAAGCTTGTATTGCATTATTATTTTGAGGTTCTAATGCATTCTTTTAACATCTTATTGATAATTTTAGTTGATATATTTCACATTATTTTGATTATATATTATATCTGATAATCTAGAGATTTGGGGTTTCATATTGATGCAAGAGAATCCTGGGGTACTTGGTAATCCTACATATTTAAATGCTTTGATCTTAGTGTTGGAGAACTCAGTTGGTGAGGTGTTTCTTGGTTGCAATATTTGTCATGGGACTCTGTCGATGAAGAGGCAATTGGTCGCTAAAGGGAGGCTTGGTTGCTGATGAACTTCAAATACTCTAGTGCTCGACTGAACCTACTCAGTGATCTCTATGAAGCTTGGTTGGTTGCTTCCACTTGACATTTTTGCTGACACTTGGCAGTTTGTCTTTTCGACTGGTGTTCTTGTTGATTTGATTGGCCGACTTAATGCATTTAATTTGTGTAGTGTGTGATTGCCACATGGATCTATCATGGGGATATGTGTGGACCTATTTTTGTGGACCTACTTGGGTAAGGGTTTATTTAATTTGTAATTTACTATGCCGACTTGTGACTTAGAGGGTCTTGTGGAGTCCTGATGGGAGAGGGAGCATGGAGTAGCAGAGAGAAATGAATTTGAGCAGAGCTAGTAGCTAAGTATGGGCTTGGAAGACAAGAAGGTTGCTTGGTTGCTTACGATCACAAGTTTAGATTCATCTTGGAGGTTATACCAGGGTGTGGATCTGGGCTAGTTTGGAGTTGGATCTTGTGAGCTGGTCTTGTAAAATTACTATTGTAATTTCTTGTATTTGGTTGTAACCCGAAATGCCTTACAATCAGGCATGTTGAATAAAAATCTTATGATTCTTTTATGAGAATTTGTATGGTTGTGGCTCAAGATCTCTATGTTATTGTTTATATTGAATTGTGTGGTTATTAGCCGGGGGCTTGGACATCTCCTATGGGTATCCTCCCTATCAAGGTATTGCGACAGGTGGTATAAGAGCTTGAAGTTCCTGAGTGTGTGGAAAGATCACCGAGGGTGAGGCAGTTTGCACCATGGCCTTGGGTTGGGAAAGTTGGTGATTTTTTGTAGAGGGTTTTCGAAGATCTTGGAAGATGCCTCAAAAAATATTGGACCCTAGGGCAATTGTAGATCTTTATGATGTTGTGGAGTCAAGGATTACAGAGAAGGTTAAAGAATATCTCAGATCTCAGATGGACTTGATGAAGAATAACATGATCACTAACATCATAAAGGCTATTACTAGTGTACCTCAGAATGTGGGCAATAAGGATGGTTACAAGGAAGTTGATTAAGACTTTGAAGTTGTTGGATCTAGTGGAGAGGATATAACAGACCTTGTGGAAATATCTATGAATAAAAGAGCTGGTTGGTTGAACAGATATGGCACTCAGGTGAAGTTGAAGCATAAGATCGATGTTTCTAATTTCTCAGGTACTATGAATCCTAAAGACCTAATTGATTGGATTGGTGAATTAGAAGACTACTTTGAGTTAGAGGATATTGATGACCCACTCAGAGTAAGATTGGCACTAACTATGCTGAAAGGACATGCTGCTCTTTGGTGGAAAGAATTACAGTGAGATAGAGAAGAAGAAAGTGAACTGAAGATCACTAGATGGAGATTGATGGTGACTAAGTTAAAGACTAAGTTCATACCTACTGACTATGAACTTGAGTTTTTCAAGAGGTTTCAAAATCTAAAACTGAAAGATTTGTCTTTGAAGGGTTTTACCGAGGAGTTCTATAAGTTAACTATTCAGTCTTGGCATAGAGAACTTTCCAAGGAAAAGGTAGCTTGGTATGTTAATGGTTTGAGATTCAATATTCAGGATGAGATTGGTATGTTGGGAATTGATTCAATTGAGGATGCTTATCAGTATGCTCTAAAGGCAAAAGATAAGTTGAAAATAAAACATCAAGGTGGATCCTGAGGGACGGAGAAACAAATCACTCAGCCAAGGATAAGCCGACTGCTCACGATGAACCAAAACCTGTAGAGTCGAGGAAGAGGACAGGTAAGGTTTTCTTTAAGGGTACTTGTTTTTTTGTTGTGAAGGACATAGAGATTTTGAATCTTCCCAGAACACTAGTGACTCAAGAGCTCCTATGGTGAATGAGGCTGAAGACTTTGTGAATGAACATGAACAAGGAGGAGACAATTTGTTGGCTCGATGAGTACTCTTTGGTAAGAGAGTACTAGAACCTTCTTAAAGGAGTAAATTGTTTAGGGCTCATTGTAAGTCTACTGGTAAACTCTGCAATGTGATTCTGGATGGTGGTAGTGTTGCAAGGTGTGCACCCATGGTCTCAGTCAGGCCATGCAGCGGTTGGTGACAAGGGTTTAATAGCCTCATGTGGATTTTGTAAGTCTATTGGTTCTATGGGGCATTAATAGTTCAAGATTTTGGTGCAACGACAACCACCCAATCTAGTAATTGGTATGAGAGCCTTGGTCATAAGTTCGAACCCCATGCATGTCCTAAGGGTGGGATTGTTGCAAGGTATCTTTCCTTGGTCTTGGTCAGGCCATGCAGCGGTTGGTGACAAGGGTTTAACAACCTCTTGTGGATTTTATGTGTCTAGTGGTTGTATCGGGCATTAACAATTTGAGCTTTTGGTGCAACAAAAACCACCCAATATAAAAAGTAGTACTGATAACCTTGTAGCTATGGAGATGGTTCATAAAATTGGTTTGAAGAGAGTGAGACATGCTTGTCCTTATAGGATTGGTAGGTTGGAAGATGTACATTCTTTGGAAGTGAGGGAGCAATGTCTCGTTTACTTTTAGATTGGCCTGTATATGGATAAAGTGATCTGTGATATTGTGGACATGGGTAGTTGTCAGATATTGCTTGCTAGACCTTCGCAGTATGATTGCAAGGATGTGTATGATTGTCTCAAGAATGTGTTTTCTGTTGAGAAGGATGGCAAGAAGTTTTCACTAATGCCTTTGCAAAATGAAGAACTTGGTAGGACGAACCTGAGCTTTGGGAGCCAAGTTGAGTTGAAGGATTCTAAAAGGGTTAGAGATCAGTATGAGGAAAAGACCTGTGAAATGTCAAGGAAAGACTTGAGAAGGCAAAGAAATAAGAAGTGGATCCGGGGTAAGAGTGTTGAAGACTTGGAGGACATATATGTGAAGAACCAATTAAGGATTTATCTGTTGAATCCCATAAGATGTTCCTCTAGGCTTTAAGAACATCTTTTTGAACCTGGGGTGTCTAATGTAGGACCATCCAGGGGTAGTTGGAAATCTTTCATAATGGAGTGCTTCTACCTTAGTGTTTGAGAACTTGGTTGGTTAGCTATTGCTTGGTTGTAGTGTTGGCCAAGGGACTCAGTCACTAAAGAGGGACTTGGTTGCTGAAGGGAGGCTAGGTCACTGATGAACTCGATAAACTATAGTGGTCAACCAAACCTACTCAGTGTTGCCTGTAAAGCTCAGTCATAATGTTTTGTCAACAATTCCTAGCTTGCTCAACATGTGTTGGTTGTTGACACTCTACAATTTTACTAACAGTCGGCAGTTTGGCTTGCTGACTGGTGTTCTTGTGGATTTGATCAACCAACTTGATGCATTTGATCTTTGTAGGATGTGAACGTGACCTAGATCAATTGTGGGGATGTGTGTTGACCTATTTGGGTCTTGGATCTTTATCTTATGTGCATTTAATGGGTGTTGCAAGCCAAGTTAGCATTTTTTTAATATCTATTGCGGGCTGACTTGTGGCTTGAATATGTATTTAATATAAGGGTTTATTTAATTTGTAATTTACTAGGCCAACTTGTGGCTTAGTTGGGTATAATTAGAGGGTCTTGTGGATTCTTCATGGGAGAGGGAGCATGGAGTAGCAAAAGGAGTGAAGTTGAGAAGAGCTAGTAGCTAAGTGTGGGCTTGGAAGACAAGAAGGTTGCTTGGTTGCTTGCGAGCACAAGTTTAGATTCTTCTTGTAGTTTCTACCAGAGTGTGGATCTGGGCTAGTTTGGAGTTGGATCTTGTGAGGTCTTGCTGAATTACTATTGTAATTGCTTGTATTCAACTGTAAGACGGAAGGCCTTACAGCCGAGCATGTTGAATGAAAAATCTTATGATTGTTTAATAAGAATTTGCATGGTTGCGGATCAAGATTTTTGTGTTATTTTTAATATTTTGTTGTCTGGTCATTAGCTAGGGGCTTGGACATCTCCTTTTGGGATTCTCCCTGCCAAGGCACTATGTCACATATATTTAGTTCGAGTCATCAGAGTCTGCTCCTTCCATCTCCTATCGCTGCCTCCAAGCATTGTATTTGATTTGTGCCTTGCATATACAAAGATGAACTCTAATCTCTTCCTAGTTATTTTATAGGTATTGGTTTAGTGCCTTTCTCCTTGGTAGAGTTTTAAATCATATATCACAATTGCTTCAATTAAAAGTGGCTGCTAAACCTTTTTATTCAGTATTCTCTATATCTCTGTCATAAAAATATCTTTGTATTCTTTTTTGCCCTCTTGGCATATTGAATTTGGTTTAAGATCTAAATGTTTACTAGATTAGATGAGTTTTTTTTATGAGATAATGTTTTTTTCATTTCACCTTGTCTGTGTTTGCTAACTCTGCTAATGTCCCTCTGCTGTCAGCTCTATTCATCTCTTTTTGATCCCAAACGTTTGACTCTTTCACTGCCACAGGATCTTCTTCAATTCCCTCAGTTATTAAAAAGGAATCCATTACTCTCTTTATAGAGAGGATAAAATTGTTTGTAGAGATTTCAACCACTCCCTAATTACATTCTCTCCCTTCCTCAAAATTGCAACTTGTCTGTAAAGACTGAAAAATTCACAAAGTATGCAACATAATCTTTTAACATAATAAGTCAAAAGTTGAATAGTCGAAAGACCAAGTCGACATCCTAATCAATTTATTGATTAATTTACACCAATGAAGTTCATACAAATGACCATCTTGTTGAAGTACAATGAATCTTTTAAACCAAATACATACAAGTACATGCCGACCAACTTGTCAGATTGAGGAATCAAATATACAATTACTTTGATACAACAAAATGATTACATCCAGAAGTGTCAACCAGCTTGTCGATCACTAGATAAAGTACAACATGAATAATGGAGAAAGAAGAGAAGAAATAAACACTGGAAGTATCAACTCATCAGGTTCTGTCTCCTGAGCCTCGGACTAAGTCCCTTATGCTTCCTCGAGAATAGAGGTGGGGTCCAGGCGCTTTTACCTCCCAACCGTGGATTGGTCAGCTCCGGAAGTGATGAGCTTCCCCGGGGTTCTTCCTGACATGAAGAACGCCCCGTCCCTACAATGAGAGCCTAGCTTCTTGCTACTGGCAGATTCGGATGGTCTTACTGGAGCCGTGTAACTTAACCTACAAGCACATATGCCTACAGTAGGTTCTATACAACAGATGTAGCAAGGGGTGAATTTTTAACCATGCATAATCAATGAGAACATATGCAGCTTAGTACTTTGGCCAAAGTAAAATTTATATCCAGATTTGAACTGGCAGGCAAACATACATTTACCCTCCCTTGATTCTCTACATCCAGCACAACTTCCATTCTAGTTGATACATTCCCAGTTTCATCATATAAAAAGAATAAAATAAAATAACAGCATCCCTGAACTTAATTCAATAAATGTATCAATCACTTCCATGTGCAAGTCAAATCATTTAGTATGATAAATATAAATTTCTGCAATAAGATTTTACTCAGTCTACTCTATTCTGATATGAATAGGGCAGGGCCTAAACAGGAGGCATAACAGTAATAATAATAATACACACAGGTCAATCTGCTCATCAATTCATGAAAGGTAATGGTTGCAAACATAGGTAGCCAGTTATCGACATTGACCAGCATCACACATCACCATTGAACACCCAGGAAATTAAGTAATCTACTCTTGACTAATAGCATTTTAAAATTATACAAACAAACCAATAACTATGATGTTTTCAAGATTTATGGTTTCCATTTACACAGTGGATTCCCAAAATTTCAGACACGATTTAACATTAATATTGAACCTGTTAAAATAGTGATGGATTACATAACTCATGCTAAAAGTCCAAAAGAGTTGGCATACATCAATGGAAGACAGATGGTGAGGTGGCGTGACATAAGACACAAGGTTTACAGCTCAATATACATGGTGTTGATGCAGTCATAACGACTCTAAAATTATCCCTGTCTGTATGTGCCTTGGAAAGAGTAAGATAATGTTATCTGCCTACAATCACGCTGGAAAACATGAGAACTTAACAATGTTCAAAAGTAGACAGACTATTTAAAACTTTGCACTATCTGTTTGGGAAAGTGGCTGTGATCACCACTTTTAAGCACGGTTATCTAGTCAACCAGTAGTGGACAAGCATAACAGGGTTCGTATAAAGGGAAAAGAAAGAAAAGAAGGTGTCTATAATGTATTAAAACCTTACGCCATCTATTGTCTAAGGAGTGGCACATTAAGACAAGAAAACTAGCGACACATCCTGCCCACTAGAGCATCCTTCAACCATAATGAGAAATGGTGCTCAAATGAAAATACAAACTTATTCATCCATGTAAAAGAGATGAAACTCTTGATAGGGCAATACAATTAAAGACTGATACCATAGCTCATAAAATAACACGTAGTGACTCCTTTCAATCCTAATCTCTAACAATAGATATTTTATGACAAAGGAATTTGTAGCTTGGAGTAGACTGGAGGTTTTCACAGATATTTAGTCAATCTACAGCAGACCAGATAGCAGTGACACTACCCTTCCAGTTTGGCAGCTTTCAACCATAATCATTGTTCGATACCCAAAAGAAAAGCAAGCGTTTTGACAGAATCAAAACCCATTAAGAAATAAAATGGAGTTAAGGAAAGAATGTATAAACAGGAATCACACGCTAGTATATAAATTTCCATCCATAATACACTACATGCACTTTCATTCACTTGTGTCTTTAAGCATTGATACGAAAACTAATAATAAAAACATTTTTTAACAATATCCAACAGATTAAGAAGAAGAAGAAGAAGAAACTAGAGGTATGAAGCAGATGAAAAGATGAAGATGGTAACTATACTGTTCCCACCACTGTCCAGTATTTTGTAGTTAGCTCTTCTGTCTTCCAGCCTTCCTGTACGTATCCATTGTTTTTCTTTCCCCCCCCCCCACAAAACCAAAATTCTCCCTCCTTCTTATGCGTCGCTAACCGTTTCTTGCTTTTACTTTCCGTAAAAGTGCGGTAACAAAAAAGGTTAAAACACAATTTTAACATTTAGGAAAATCCTTAATACACAGAAAGCAAGACTTTGTAAGGCTATAAAATATAAGTGAATTCCTAACAATATTTAAATTAGTATAATCCGATTTACATTCCCATTTAGATAAAATAAATAAAAATAGAAAATCGCACATATTATTTTTTTTTTTCAATCATTTATCATTAACACTTATAGAAAACTAATAAAATATCATTTAGTGGTGTGTGCGTGGCACTACTGCATCTGAATCTGACACTAGGTAAGGAGCTAGATCTCTCTCCTCGACCACACCCCTGTCCTCTGACCTGCAACCACTCAAACACTCGACAAGAAAAACCATCATCAGTAATTTCACATAAGAAATATACCTCCAAAATCCATAAAGCATTTTAATATTGCAACATTTTACCAATTTCATAATTACCCAGACATGATGAGTCATCCAAGTCGGCATAATTCGACTGAATGATCCGCTTAACTAGGAGGTTGCAAAACCGGTCGTGACATTGTCCCTAACACTGCATATTGTACGTTGTTGTATTGCCCCTTCTTCTCTATTTTTATCTTGTCTCTTTAGAACGTCATGAGCTATTAGTGACTCTGTACCCCTCATTCTTTCCCTTGAAAGCACAGTCGAGCCCTCCCTTGACGTTTTGGAGGTTGAGTTCGGGTCCAAATTGAAACACTGAATCATTTCAGTCTAAGCCGCCCCATCGCTGACAGTCTTCTCCTCGTATCTTAAGCATTTCCCTTCCTTGAAACACTCATGTCTCTTCAATTCACTGTGCTTTTTTTATGAGACTGCTCCAATCCCTCACGCTACCTCGCTCTACCATATTACCTTTATAATTAAAAGTTTGTCTTCTCTTTCATATAGTTTAAATAAATTGTGATTCAATACAATTTTCATTCCTTTTTTTAAATAATTACTCTTTTTTAAATAGTTGAAATTACTTGTATAGCCATTTGAAAAGTTTACATACTTGGTTTTTAATAGTTTGAAACATTTCTTCTAGTTTGAAGGGAATTTTTTCTGTCATTTTCCAGCCACTCCAATCACGTTTTCTCTGCCATTCTAACGTTCTCTGACTCTAACGTCTCTCATCGCAGCTCTGCCTTTTATCTTCTACGTAGTCTGACTGTAACCCCAACTCTGACATCCTTTTTCCGCATCACCTTATCTAAATTAGGCTTTTAGTTTGAACTTTTTAAATATAGTTTGATCTCTTTTTTTAAAAAGCGTTTAAATAAATTGGTTCTTTATATAGTTTAAATAAAAAAAATAGTTTAAATACATTGTTTACACAGTTTAATTAAATTTTCTTAATAGTTTAATCAAATTGTTTAAATAGATTAATTAATTATTTTAAAATAAACATACATTGCTTTTAAATAGTTTACTCAAATTTATTTTTAAATAATTCTTTTAAACTAAATTTTATATATTTAGTTTTAACAAAAAAATTTAAAAGAACATTTTAAAGAATAAGATTTTTAAATTTCATTTTCATAGTTTAAATTCAAGTTTTAACAAAAAATTTACATTTTTTAAACATCTATTTACACCATTCAAACCTTTATTAAGGTTGTGTTAAATTCAATTTTCTATTCTTTGGCATTTATTTACCACTGTTTCATTTTTTATTAATTATAAAGTTGATCTCCTTTATTTCTCCATTGTTATAAAATAATGTCTACTTTAATTCCTGAAATTAAAATTAAACAACTCTAACTATCATGCATGGAAAACACATATTTCGATAGTTCTACTTATGATTTCAAACACTTTGTTACATGTCAGTGATTCCATTTCAGAACTGGGTTCCAATACTACTTCCACTTAACATGAAAATAAAATTATTTTCATTACACAAAGGGCGTAAATTCTTTCCTTTCCAGCCAATCTTTTGTTCATGAGTTTTTCAATTATGTTAACTTTATCTCAAATTCTCTATAAAATAGGTGTCATCTAATTAATCCAATGCCAACAAAGTCATTGCTCATGCTAAATTTTAGTTTGTTCAAGAATTATGAGTTATCTAATGATATTGCCTTCATGAGTATTATTATTGATTTTATTGATTAGCATGAATTGATATCAATTTTAGTATGCTTTTATATCATCTATTTGTATGCACCTTGTTGCATTTTTTCTAAGTTGTGTAGGGTACCTTATTTATAGGGTTAACCATATAGGACACTTTAGTTGTACCTTACTCATAGTTACATTTTTTGGGACTTGTGGAGTTTCCCTCCATACAATGATTGGTATAAATTTACTTCAGTTGATGTTTATCAACTGGATCCATTTTTTCCCTCATAGTGAGCATGATGTTCTTCAAGTGCTTCTTGAAATTTGTTGGATTTAAAAGGAAATATGTTTTTTTAACACTCATAATCCTTAGAACAACTTATTATATAGCATATGCTAATAATATTTTCAATGATAGATTAACATCACTTGGTCTTCCAGAAAATTTCCTCCCTCTTGAGGTTATCTTTCCATTTTTTCCTCCAGCCTTCTTCCTCAATATGAGCTTCCCAAGAGGAAGTTCCCATGGCCATATCATTTTGGAGGAGTTTAAGTTTTTCCTCTATCTCTTTCTTACATTGAAAAATGTCCATGAACTTAGTTTTTCTCCACCCGTGGGCCTCCCTTTTGATAATTTTTAGCTTCTCAGCAATTCTAAACATAGTCGTTCCCCTAATAGGCATATTCCACCACCTTTTTATACAATCTTCAAATTCCTGGTGAGAATGCCACATGATCTCATAGTGGAAAGGATGGGGTCCAGCATGGGATTTTTCCTCCTAGTCAAGGATCAAAGGAGAGTGATCAGACACAGTCCTTGGGAGGTGGGAGAGACCAATCAGAGGGGCAATATCCCACCCGTTGGAGATAAACCATCTATCCAGCCTAACCTGGATAAGGTGCGTACCTTTTCTATTATTAGACCACGCAAAACCCATTCCCTGCAACTCAATATCGACCAAATCACTTATCCTCATGAAATCAGCTAGCTCCTGCATACTATCAGAATAGTCTTGGGACCCCCCCAATTTCTCAGAAGGGTAAAGGGGAGAATTAAAATCCCTAGAACACATAACAAGGTAATCATGGTCAGTATCAATGAGGTTAGAGATTTCCCCCCAGACTCTACCCCGTTCAATTCCA
The DNA here is from genome assembly GCA_018584345.1 of Thuja plicata. Classification (NCBI taxonomy): domain Eukaryota; kingdom Viridiplantae; phylum Streptophyta; class Pinopsida; order Cupressales; family Cupressaceae; genus Thuja; species Thuja plicata. The sequence goes on from MU225705.1 coordinate 2,969,091, forward strand.
GAATTTGGGGCATAAATGTTGAACATATACCAGGAAGAATTATTCCAAGTAAAAAACACAGCAAGAAAGTTATGAGAAGAAGCCACAATGTTCCCAGATAACTTACTAGGGTTCCAGAGAGTAGCAACACCACTGGAAGCTCCATCAGCTTCACTATACAAAAAGGCCGCTCCCAGCCAAATTTTATCTACTAGCGGTGCAAAATTATGGTACTTCATTTTAACCTCTTGGATGAGAACCATATCAACTCTGAGATCTGTAATATACTTCTTCAAAGAAAAATATTTTCCACAGAAGGTGACCGCAACTCAGTTTTTTTCCACAGATATGCTTCAATCCATAAAAGAAGGAATACAATTAAATCTCTCACTACCGGTGGGGTGGTGATGACTGAGGAAGAAGACATGGGTAATCATGCTGTGGATTTCTTTCATGACACTTTTAGAAGTCTGATGCGGAGGGGGGTGGATTCTGATAGCTCTCATCTCCAGGAGGCTATCCCAACTGCTATTACTAGAGAAGAGAACGATATGCTGGTATCTCAAGTTTCTGAAGAGGAAGTCAAAATTGCTATTTTCTCCATGGGTGCTTTCAAATATCCTGGTCTGGATGGATTTCCCCCGACTTTCTTCCAGCACTTCTGGGAGGTCAAAAAATATGATCTTATTCATGCTACTCGTGATTTTGTTAAAACTGGAAAAATTCTCAAAAGAATTAATAAAACTTACATTGTTCTAGTCCCTAAAGTTCAAGACACCAAGGAACTAAGTGATTTTTGGCCTATTAGCCTCTGTAATACTGTTTATAAAATCCTATCTAAAATTATCACAAATAGGATTAAACCTCTCCTGCGCAAAATAATTAACCCCAACAAGAAGGGGTTTGTTCCGGGAAGACAAATCCTAGACGCAGTTATCACTACCCATGAAATCATTCATTTGATGGAAAGAGGTAAAAATACTGGCATGGCATTGAAACTGGACATTTCTAAGGCGTATGATAAGGTGATTTGGAACTTCCTATACGGGGTGCTAAAAAATCTTGTCTTTCATGCTAACTTCATAAGAATCGTCAAGGAGGCGGTGGAAACGGTTGAATTTTCTATTCTTGTAAATGGTTCACCCTGTGGGTCCTTTAATTTAGAGAGGGGCTTGTGCCAAGGTGACCCTCTATCCCCTTATTTGTTCCTCCTTATGGCTGAGGTGTTGGCTCATAATTTATTGAGACTGGAGGCTTCTAAACACATTGTTGGATTCAAACCGGCTTCCACTCTTCCTCCAGAAGTCATTCAACAATTTGTGGATGACACGTTTCTATTGGGGAAAGCTTGTCTTAGAGAAGCGAGAGAATGGAAAGCTCTACTAAATGATTATGTGGAGGCTTCAAGTCAAGTGATTAATTATAGCAAAAGAAAAATTTACTTCTTTAATTCTGAACAGAGAACCCAGTTGAAAATTATTGAATGTATTGGTTGTAACGGTGGTATGCTTCCCAACACCTATCTCTGGCTCCCTCTCACAGTGAACAAAGTCTCTGACCCTTTCTGGAACTCCATCCTCAAAAAAATGCAGAAACATTAGGTTGGATGGAAAGGTAAGGTCCTCAGTAATGTGGGGAAGCTCCAACTTCTTGCAGCGGCCCTTCAAGGAATACCTGTTTATTTATTTTCTTTTTAAAATCAATGACAGAATAGCGGAGAAACTGGAAAAAATTTAGAGGAACTTTCTATGGTCTGGAACGGAGGAAAAGGCTAAAATGAACCTGGTTAGCTGGGATACGGTTTTCCAACCTAATAATGTTGGAGGGCTGGGAGTGAGAAAGATAAAAGATCTTAATGTTGGAGATTTGATTTTGAGTAGTTGATTGATTGAATGTTTGTCATTGATGACAACATATAATACACAGTAGTAATTCTGTATGTACTTATCAGAATGATCATATGAAGACTTTCGTGGATAGATACATATTGTTGACATGTTTATTATGTTATGTTCATACACGTAGACCCAGATATGATGTTTCAGTAAAGTTATGTAATTCTGTTATTGGCAGTTATAGTTCTGGAAGTGTAACGGTTTAGGGCCGACGTATATCATGTGTTTCTTGAGTTTTACATATATTTTGTATATTTGTGTGTATATTCATGATTAGTTATGAGTTGATGATATTAATCCAAAGGCACCAAACGTGTTTCAAGAAGATTGCAAATTTATAGCTAAATTGGTGAGGCTGACTTAGTGAAGCGTCGCGTCTATTCAGTTTATACTTGCACGGTTGTAATAATGCTTGTGTGCTTAGTAGATCTAACAAGGATGTTATGAAGAGTTGTCTTATAGGTCCCATAATCTCATACTATGTGGAAGATACTTATAGAAAGTCAAAGGTGACATGCTAAGTGTGAATGATATGAAAAGATAAGAAAGATGTACAGAGCAGATCATCAGAGTTGGTTCATTCATCAAGAGTCTATGTGAAGAAGAAGTGAAAGATTGAAATACACTGAAACTAATCAAGATAGCAGGTCTACTCTACAATTTATCATCAGATATAGTGCATATGTGTTATATAGAAAGTTGTAGCCTTCACCATCAAGCAGTGAGCTTTTGGACAGTGAGTCCACCACCCCTAATAGGGTTATTGGTAAAAGACTCCTAACAGGGTCTGACTCTTAACTAGGTCACTATACTTATTGCATTGTAATGTACAAATCCTAACAGGGTTGAAATATCTTCTAACAGGGATTACTACAAACAAGTATAGTTTATTGTGGGTGCTAATTCCCATTGAGGTTTTTACCATTTAGTTTCCCCATAATCAAATTGTGTGTTGAGTACTGTGTTATCTAATTAAGAATTTACTTTGTTGTATTCTAAAGTTAAAGACATAAAAAGAATTGAAGTTACTGATAAATGATTCACCCCGCCTCTCACTTATCCTTTGAGACTATTCTAACAATTGGTATCAGAGCCAAGTGCCTTGGAGAAGAAGCCTAATAGCTTAAGGCATATCAGATGTCTTACTTCAGAAAAGAAAGCCCTAAGTTTGATTGAGAAAATTATCTAGATTGGAAAAACAAAATGATAACACATCTACAATGTGTTGGATTTGAGATCTTTGAAATTGCTACACAAGAGGTTTCAATTCCATCTTTGAAAGACCTGGCAAAGGATGATGCTACTAACAAACAAAAGGATATATTTACACACAATGCTATTGCTAAAGAAGCCCTAATCAGCACCTTATCTGACAGTGAATTTTTTGAAATCAAGAAGATTGACAGAGCATATACCATATGGAAGTATTTAGAAGATATGTTTGAAGGAGATATTCAAGCAAAGAATGCACGCAGGAAGACATGGAAAAATAAATATAACAGTCTTGAGATGTTACCTGAAGAGAAGATTAGAGCTTACAATTAGAGGATAAATGAAGCAGTCTCTGGAATTAGAAACAATGGTAGAGAAATATCAAAAGAAGATATAATGGACAAGTTGCTAACTACTTTAACATTATACTATGAAAACAAGATCAGTATTCTAGAGGAAACCATGCAATTCTCACAAGACTTCAAGAGAGAGACCTTGATCAGCAAAATCTCTACGTTTGAGATATCAAGATTGAAGACTGAACCTAAAAGTGAAACTACTTTCAAAGCCTCAGTCCATGGTAAGAAATCCTTATAAATTTCCAGGCATAATGAGAAAGAAGAAGTTGATGAAGAACTAGAAGAAATCATTTCTATGATTGCTACAAGAGAAAAGAAAGGCAAAGGAAAATATGAAGGAAAACTTCCATTCAAATTTTTTTCATGTAACAAGATTGGTCACTTTGCATCTAAATGTCCCACAAGAGTCAAGAAGTTTAGATCTGATTACAAACCCAAATATAAGAAGGAATGCTATCATGCTAAAGAAGGTGTGACTGATAAAGATTCAGGAGAAGATGAAATTGGATTTATTGCCCTTAGAGACATGGAAAGGTCGCTTGAGGAAATGGACATTGAAGATGAAAAGGAAGAACAAGAGCTAGCCCTAATTTCCAAAGCAGACATAAGAACTGATTGGATCATTAACAGTGGATGCTCTCATCATATGACAGGTGACAAAGATAGATTTGTTCAGTTGGACAAATACAAAGGTGGTATGGTTAGATTTGGAGATAACACTCCCAAACCTTTCATAGGCAGAGGTTCTATCACTTTGGATGGAAAGAACAAGACAGATGATGTTTTATATGTTGATGGATTACATCATAACTTGCTGAGTGTTGGATAGCTACTTAACAAGGGTTATCATTTGGAGTTCAAAGAAAACAAGTGCATCATTAACAACAAGGATGGATACATGATTGCATCAAGCTCTAAAACAAAAGGTAATGTATTTCAGCTCAATTCTGATGTAAGTTATTTTTTTGTAAAGGTAGATGACACTTGGCTATGGCACAAGAGACTATGTCATATCAATTTTGATAACATAGTAAAGATCAGTAATTTCAAGGCAGTTAGAGACCTACCAAGTATTGCAAGACTAGTTGACACAATATGCAGGGAATGTGTTATGGGTAAGCATGTAAGGAGTTCCTTTAGAAGAAAGAAAAACTCAACTAAGAACAAATTGGACTTAGTGGATATAGATTTGTGTGTTCCTACTCAAACAAGATCATACTACGGAGAAAGGTATTTCATTTTGTTTGTTGATGATTTTTCTAGGATGATGTGGGTTGCGTTCTTAAAGGAGAAGTCTGAAGCATATGAGAAGTTCAAAATATTCAAAGCTAAAGTTGAGAATGAATCCGGATTGAAACTAAAATGTCTGAGATCAGATAAAGGAGGAGAGTTCTCCTCTAATCAGTTTTATGATTATTGTGAAGAACATGGTATTAAAAGATAGTTAAGTGCACCTAGAACCCCTCAGCAGAATGGGATTGTAGAAAGGAGGAATAGGATCATACTTGATACAACGCGCACTATGATGATTGAAGGAAAATTTGTGCACACCTATTTGAGAGATGCAGTGAACACAACCGTATATACTATCAACAGAACTCAATTGAGGCTAGGCGCAGATAAGACATCCTGTGAACTTTGGTTTGGTAATGTACCTACAGTAAAGTATTTTAGAATCTTTGGCAGCAAGTGCTACATCAAGAGAGATGATGGTGTTGGTAAGTTTGATGCCAGGAGTGATGAAGGTATTTTCCTTGGTTATTCCACTAAAAGAAAAGCATATAAATGTTTCAATTTGAGATTAAAGAAGATAATTGAAAGCACACATGTTAAGATTGATGAAAATTTTATGGTTTAAGAGAGGTACTATTAATATGAACCTATGATTGAAGATGAACCCAGACCTAGTAGCAAAGATACTGTTATTGAAGAAATGTTTGATTGCATTGATGTCTCATACAATGACCCTGAATCAAGTAGAGAAGAATCATAGATTACATAAGAAGAAGACACACCTAAGGTTCCAAAATTCACATCCAGATACCACTCTAAAGATGACATCATTGGAGATCAGAGCATCAGTATTTTGACCGGATCTAAAGCAAAAAGTCTAGAAATGGATGAAGAGGTATGTTTACTTTCACAGATTAAACCCTTAAGCATTGAAGATGCTTGTAATGATTCTGATTGGAAGAATGCAATAAAAGAAGAATTAGACCAGATAATCAAAAATGATACATGGGAATTGGTCCCTAGACACAGTGACAAAAATGTGATTGGAACAAAGTGGGTATTCAGAAACAAGATGAATGAAGATGGTACAATAGTAAGAAACAAAGAAAGAATGGTATGCAAGGGATATGCACAGAAAGAAGGAATAGAATACACTGAAACATTTTCCCCTATGAGGAGACTAGAAGCCATTAAGTTGTTTTTGGCATACGCAACATTAAAAGACTTTAAAGTTTATCAAATGGATGTAAAATCATCTTTTCTAAATGGTGATTTGAATGAAGAATTCTACATTGAATAGCCTAAAGGATTTAGTCTTTTAGATGAACCAGACATGGTATTCAAATTGAAGAAAGCACTCTATGGTCTTAAACAGGCCCCAAGAGCTTGGTATGAGAGACTTTATGGTTATCTCACAAAGATTGGACTCAAGAAAGGAGCAATAGATTATAACCTATTCACAAGGGAGACACCTGATGGATTACTATTAGTTGCCATATTTGTTGATGACATTATCTTTAGAGGTAATGAAAAGCTCAGTACACCATTTGCAAAAGAAATGTAGAATGAATTTGAAATGAGTATGATTGGTCCTATAAAATACTTTTTGGGACTGAATGTAAAACAAACAGATAAAGGTATATTCATTAATCAGTCAAAATATGTGAAGGAAATATTAAAGACCTTCAAGATGGAGGATTGTAAGCCAATATGCACTCCCATGATAACAAGAAGAAATCTTTCAAAGGATGATGATTCCACAGCAGTTGATAAAACATTGTACAAATCTATGATTGGTAAACTCATTTATCTAACTCAATCTAGACTTGACATATCTAATGCAGTTGGCATTATTGGAATATTTGTAGCTGAACCCAAGCAGAGTCACCTAATGGCAGTCAAGAGGATATTCAAATATCTAAAGGGAACTATAGAATATGGTTTATGGTATCCTAAATCAAAAAATATAAAGCTTCATGTGTATACAGATGCAGATTGGGTAGGATGTACAGATGATAGGAAGAGAACTTCAAGAGGACTAGTATTCCTTGGAGATAAGTTGGTTTCTTGGATAAGAAAGAAGCAGAACTATATTTCTCAGTCAACAGTAGAAGCTGAATATGTTGTAGCAACACTAAATTGTTCAACCATGGTTTGGATCAAGCAGATGGTTAAATACTTTGGCATTCAAGTTGATTATCCTATTGTTATTCATTGTGATAATAATAGCACTATCAACATGTCTAAGAACCCTATGATGCATGCAAAGACAAAACACATAGAGATAAAGTACCATTTCTTAAGAGAAAAGGTTATAGACAAAGAAGTTTTATTGGACTATGTGAACACCAAAGAATAGTTGGCAGATATTTTCACAAAGCCCTTATCAGAGGATACATGTTTCTTGAGTTGCACCTATCTTCTGTATATGCGTGTGTATATTCATGATTAGTTATGAGTTGATGATATTAATCCAAAGGTGCCAAACGTGTTTCAAGAAGATTGTAAAGTTATAGTTAAATTGGTGAGGCCGACTTAGTGAAGCACTGTGTCTATTTGGTTTATGCTTGCACAGTTGTAATAATGCTTGTGTGCTTAGTAGAGACGACAAGAATGTTATGAAGAGTTGTCTTATAGGTCCCATAATCTCATACTATGTGGAAGATACTTATAGCAAGTCAAAGGCGACACGCTAAGTGTGAATGATACGAAAAGATAAGAAAGATGTACAGAGTAGATCATCAGAGTTGGTTCATTCATCAAGAGTCTATGTGAAGAAGAAGTGAAATATTGCAATACACTAGAACTAATCAAGATAGAAGGTCTACTCTATAGTTCATCATCAGATATAGTGCATATCTGTTATATAGAAGGTTGTGGCCTTCACCATCAAGCAGTGAGCTTTTAGATAGTGATTCCACCACCCCTAACAGGGTTATTTGTAAAAGACTCCTAACAAGGTCCAACCCTTAACTAGGTCACTATACTTATTGTATTGTAATGTACAACTCCTAATAGGGTTGAAATATCTTCTAATAGGGATTACTACAAACAAGTATAGTTTATTGTGGGTGCTAATTCCCACCAGGGTTTTTACCATTTGGTTTCCCCATATCAAATTGTGTGTTGAGTACTGTGTTATCTGATTAAGCATTTAATTTTTTGTATTCTAAAGTTAAAGAAGTAAAAAGAACTAAAGTTACTGATAACTGATTCACACCCCCTCTCAGTTATCCTTTGAGACTATTCTAACACTTAATAAGACGCTAATTACCAAACTTGGTTGGCAAATTTTTAGGGGAAACTTCAGTTGGTGTAAAATTTTGAAGGCCAAATACTAATTAAATGACCAATTCTCCTTGAGCCAAAACTACCCCACTAGGTCTAGATTCTGGAACTTCATGGTGAAAATTAAAGGTAACCTCCTTAGAGTCTTAAAATGGGTGTTGGGTGATGGCAAGCAGATACGTTTCTAGGAGGACTGGTGGGTGGGGGATAAACCTCTCAGTAGAAACAAACTTGGTCTCCTCAGGGATCGTTTGATTTCTCATTTTGGTGACAAAGTTAGTGACTACATTTCACAAGATAAGAAATGGAAAGTCCTTGCTAATGCTTATCGTGGCCAGGAACATGTCCTGCCCTACATTTTAGAGCTACAAGAACTGATTGTTGAGATCGGGATCCCCATCTCTCAAATTGTTGATAAGGCTGTGTGGTGTCACAACAAATCGGGGGAGGTTACGGTAAAATCTGCCTACCTTGCTAACATTAAGGTTTTGGCCGGTGAGATGAGTTGGGGAAAGGTATGGATTCCTCAACTCATCCCCAAAATAAACTTTTTCTGGTGGACCACTCTCCATGGAAAAATCCTTAAGTTGGACAACCTCCTAAAATAGGGAGTTGATCTGGTCAACAGGTGTGTTCTTTGTAAAGTTCAGGGTGAGACAATAAATCATATTCTTATACACTTCCCTTACGCTTCTCAGGTGTGGGCCAAAATCATGAGAAAACTACAGCTGGACTGGGTCTTTTTGGAGCACTTAGACCAATTTATCACTAACTGGGGTCGCATAGTTGAGCACCCTCTCATCAACATCCTTTGGTGTCTATTACCCCCACATGTCTGTTGGAGTATGTGGAAGGAGTGGAACAATCAAATTTTCAGAGGGGAGGACAACAATGTTGAAGGAACGATACAACTGACTGAATCTGCTGAAGGAAAACTTGGACACTTGCCACTGGAATATCCCCCCTACCCCCCAAGGGATTGGAGTGTATGATAGCTAAAGAATGGGTTCTTCCCACCTCTTTCTATGAGATGGACTATTCCAAAATTCTGACTAGACTAAACACTAAATGGTCACCCTCGGAGGAAAACATAACAAAGCTAAACTTTGATGGTACTGCCTCCAATGGTATTGTTGTGGGTGGAGGTATTCTTAGAGATCAAAAGGGTCACTTGATCTTGGCCTATGCGGTCCACCTGGGGAAGGGGTCTAATAATTTGGCTGAGATGTCTGCTCTCCTTTGGGGTTTAAAGGTGGCATCTGATATTAGGATTAAAAGATTAATCATAGAAGGTGACTCCAAAATTGTGATTGAGCTGGTTAAAGGGAACTCTACTACTGGCTAGATTCTAGCAAATGTGCAGTAGGACATCTGTTTGCTGCTCCCCAGGTTTGATGATTTCAACCTTCAGCACATTTATCGAGAAGGTAATGCGGTGGCTGACATGCTGGCGACCATGGGTCTTGCAGAGAATGGCTTAAGATGCTGGAGAAATTTAAATTCTCTACCCAAGCATGTTATTTCACTTGTGGAAAAACAAAGTAATTTTAATGATGAATAATGAGGCTGATTTTGATTGGTCAAGAAAGGCGGCAGGAAAGTTCATGAGGTGCCGCATCAATTCAAATTTTAAAAGAGATACGGGATTCGGTTCAATAGATTATTGCCAGCTGAAAAGATGGGCTATCAATGCCATTTTTAGAAAAATTACAGGATTTTTCAAATTTAAAGAAGACGTGGAGCGTGACACGTGCAAGGGAAAGATTGACATGACTGATGCCATTAATGGTTACATTAAGCCCTTATGTTTTTATCATTTCTCGGCTTACAAATTTTATTCTTTTACCCCGGCCAACCACGTGAATTGTATGGGCCAACTTTGCGAGGAGGTAGAAAATAAAACTACCTAGTTTTTCATCTGGAGCAAAACCTTCTACATTTGTTAGGTTGCTTTCTTTTCTCTGGTGAGGTTTGTGCTGAACAGAGGAGGGAAAGGTGGGATGTCGGTTGAGACCAAGGAGGAAGACTTGTCTGAATATAGCTCAGAGATGGGCGGGGATATGATGCAAGTGGAACCCGCTATGATTGAGGATGAATTAATCAAAAATCCATGCATTCTAAACTATCTAAAGGAGGGAAGTTTCTACCTGTTCATGAAGGCTATGGGCGGCAATGACAAACTGGTCTCTCTGTAGTTGGTAAAAACTTGGGATGAGCGCAAATTCATGATAAATATAATTACTTTTGAGACTAATGAGGAGGTTATTACATAGGCCACAGGTCTCTCCACAGAGGGGTGAAAATGGAAGAAGATCACCAAAATCCGAGATGAAACCCATATGAAAAGATTCTTCAAAAAAATGGAGATTCCCGAATGATTTCAGTGAGGTTTCAACAGAATGGCGTTGCCCAACCCGTGGAATGAAATGTGCCTCATTTTGATGAATTATATCACTCTAGAAGGCCGCTTTGGCACCTATTACAACTACCATTTCCCACTCCTTAACCATTTCAGGTACAACAATTCCATCTCCTTTCCTTTTTTTTTGCTCCATTCAATGGAAGCTTTTGTTATGGAAGTCAAAGAAAAAATGAAAGCCAGGCAGAATTATTGTATTCTCCATTAGGGTTTAATGTTATGCCTATACAATTTCCATCTAGCCCTCTATCCGCCTAGGACTATTACTCTTCATAACTTTATGATGTATCCTGAGAATCCTAATGAGCTACAGGTTAGTCTTTCTAACCCCATGACTTCTTCCAAAACCCCTGCTTCCAAGAAGGATAAAATGGGTTGTGGTGATGGTGACCAAATCACCATTGATTCTAAAGGAGAGTAGGAGGAAAATGATAGTAGGCGGAGATCTAATAGAATCGCCACCAAAAATAGATACAAGCAAAAAGATGTGAGAAAGAGGTGCCCTGATGAGGATGAAGAGGAAGAAGATTTGGAGGAGGAAGAAGAAATTAAGTAGGTCACCAGGGGAAAGCTAAAGTGGGGAAGAAAGTTAAGGTTGAGGAGAGAGAAAGGGAAAAAAAGAAGAAAAGTACTATTGTGGATGAGACTGAGAAAATTCATGACTCTCAAGTCTCTGCCATTTTTTGTCTCCCCTCCTTTGACCTTTCGAAGAAAAAGATCTTTGAGGAGAAGAAAGCGAACTCACCACTCCTAACTACCCAACCCCTTAGCCCTCAAGAGGAAAAGGATAACATCAAGGCTATCAATGATAAAAAAAATCCTAAGTGATCCCTGGAGGACTCCAAAAAGGCAGATGAGAAAATGCCTGATGTTATGAGTGACACTCCCCATAAAACTAAAGGACCTCAGGAGCCCCCTTGCTTTTTGACCCTAAGGAGGAGCTAAAGGAAATGAGGGTGGAAATCAAAAATCTTAGGGAAAGATTAATAGGATCGTGGACTTTGCTGTGAAGGTCATGCATGCGGCTGCTACTATGCTCCAACTCCTTCATATGGAGAAAGTTTATTTGGGAGGAGAGCGAAAGGATGAAGAACTGTACCAGTTCCTTGCAGATGACTAGCTTAAACTCTTGTTGAATGGCCGGGAAAGTAACCCCAAGTAGTTTCCTTTTCCTTTGTTTATGGTTAATTTTTTTTCCTGGACTTTTCGGTTGGGTGATGTGGGCCTATTCAAACAATGGTTAAACTCAAGTTTTTGTAATGATGGTTTACCGTTTGTTACTGCTAATGCTAACTTTATTGATACTTATTACCACAGGCTAGTTACCAACCTCATGGTGAGGTTGGGGCCTATTAGGACTTCCAGGCTGGTTACCAACTCTGTGTTGGAGTTGGGGCCTATTGATTTTCTTGTGGTTTTTGGTTTTTAAAATTGGCATAGGCTGAGGGTTTGCTGTGTGTGTTTTTTTCTAGTTGTCAGCACTCCTCGTGCTGGCTATGTCTGTTTGGGTCAGCCCCCCAATTTTGGCTTCCTTTTAAATCAAAAACATCACTTGGTCTTATGTTTGAGCTATTCATTTGCTTTACATCTAAGCGGAAGCATGGATCAATTGTTAGAGTTTCTCTTAATATTGGTTTAGTTTCTTATCTCCTTTATGGTTCTTTGATTATGGTACATGAGTATAAACATGATTAGAAAATCATATCTAGTGTTGATTTGGTGCTTGAGACATATGTTCTATTGGATTATGGTTTATTCTCTATGATATCTCTTTGAAAATTACTAATGTGATGATGAGTTTTCATCCTTCATTGCTTAGATTATGAGTCGTGCAAGTTGTGGACTGGCCACGTATTCACTTGCAGTGGGATGACTCATTAGTGGAATATCTATAGCCATGTAATTGATGTAGTGTTTATGTAGATTTAATTAGTTGACCTTGCTTGTGGTCATTTGTGCATTAGTATGTTTATTTTGACTTAAGAGGATGAATAATGTTTATGGTACCTAGTTTGTTTATTTTGGACTTGAAGCATGTTGTTTTATCTTTATATCATGATATCTTGATTCCAATTTTTGTATGGAGCTTATGGATTCATCTCTAACCCTCATAAATATTATTTAAAAGTTAAAAAAGATTCTTTAAAGTTGAATTATTTTATGATGCAAATTTGAGTTTATTTTCAAAGGATATACTTGCTTGTATCTAGGGTAGATCCCAATAATCGGAAATCTACTTTTGGATATTATTTCTTTGTTGGTTTAGGTGTCATTTCTTGGTAAAGTAAAAATGAACACTCTATTTTTTTATGTTCTACTGAAGCTAAATATAAATCATGTACTAATGCCTCTAAAGAAGCTTTCTAGATTAGAGGGTTGCTTTAAGATTTGGGTCTACCTCAAAAAGAGCCTACACCTTTTTATTGTGAAACCACAGTGTCATTTTTTTAGTAGAGAATCTGATTTATCATGCAAGACAAAAGCATATTTCACGTCATTAGAGAACAATTTGAAAAAAAACATGTGTCACTCATCTATTTCAAGCGAGACGATCAAGGTTAAGATATTTTGAGAAAGCCTCTTTCCAAATAAAAATTCCAAATTCATTGTAAAAATTTGAGTTTAATTCTCATTGATGTAAACTCCCCAAGTAAAGATAAACAGGGATTGTTAGAATATTTAATCTGTCCTTTGTTTTATTTATTTAATTTAGGATAAACCAAGGTATCCTACATTTATTTAATTAGGAGATTCTATGGAATCCCTACATGTATTTTATCCTCTAGTCCAAGTGAGAGGACATGTCATTTCTTATAATCCCCTTCTTAAGTAAATTAGCTTATGCTCCTTAAGAGGATTTGGACACTTGACACACACCTATTATGGATGTTGGCATTCATATATTGGTGAGTTAATTAGTAACTCATCTCGTCATCTCTATTGAAGAGATACTCCTCTCTCATTTCTAAGTGGTTATTGTAATGAGTCTCTCTCTCTCTCTCTCTCTCTCTCTCTCTCTCTCTCTCTCTCTCTCTCTACTTTTCCTCTTTCTAATCTTCTGGTCTCCTTCTCTTGGCTCTCCTAGTGTATTCTCAAGGTTTTTTCATTTCTCATGGTAACAAACTTATCTTCAAATAACTCTCTTGGATTCTTGTTTGTTTTATTCCTATTAATTTTTTCCTTTCAAAAATAAATAAATAAAAGTTTGATTATCCACATTCTCAAGTTGAACTTGTGTAGAGGGAAGGAAAACTATAGAATTTCTTTCAGACTATGTAAGTGTTCAAGAGTCAAAGCTTGTGAAACACAACAATGATAATTTATCATTATATCTCATATTGCCCAAACATTACTAAATGGATATATTCAAGAACTCACATTCACAAAATAAAGAAAAAATGCAACATGATTTGAAAAATTCCTTTAATCATAAAAAAATATTTCCAGAATTCAAAGTTTCTATCATCGAACAATAGATTAAGAACTCATATCCCTTGTATATATA
>MU225705.1:2983136-2997577 GCA_018584345.1 Thuja plicata
AAAAAAAAAAAAAAAAAATCTATTAGAATAGTCCCAAAGGATAACTGAGAGGGGGGGGTGAATCAGTTATCAAATATTTAAATTCTTTTCTTCTTTTTACTTCTAGAATACAATAAAGTAAATTCACATTTAGATAACACAATAGACAGCACCACAATTTGGTTACGGGGAAACCAAATGGTAAAAACCCTGGTGGGAATTAACACCCACAATGAACTATACTTGTTTATAATAATCCCTGTTAGAAGATCTTGCAATCTTGTTAGGAGTTTTTCTTTACAATGCAATAATTATAGTGACCTGGTTAAGGGTCTTACCCTGTTAGGAGTCTTTTACAAATAACCCTATTAAGGGTGAGGACTCATTGTCCAAAAGCTCATTGCTTCAATGGTGAAGGTTACAACCTTCTATAGAACAGATATGCACTATATCTGATGATGAACTGTAGAGTATACCTGTTATCTTGATCAGTTCCAATGTATTTTAATCTTTCACTTCTTCTTCACATAGATCCTTAATGAATGAAACACAACTAATATTCTGCTCTATACTTTTTTTGTCTCTTATCTTCTCATTCACACTTACTGTTTCACAAATGAACTACTATAAGTATCTTCCTCAAAGTATGAGATGATGGGACCTATTTAGGAAACTCTTCATAACATCTTTGTTGGCTTAACTATTCATGCAATCATAATTATAACCGCGTAATATAAACTGAATAAGCGCGACGCTTCACAAAGTCGGCCTCACCAAATTAACTCTAACATTGCAATCTTGTTGAAACACGTTTGGCACCTTTAGATAACTATCTTCAACTCATAACTAAACTTGAATATATACACGCATATCCCAAAGATAGGCCCAACTCAAGAACCAATGCAATATGTTGGCTCTGTATAGACAAACTCCAGAAACAGTAACTGTCGTTAACATAATTACACAACACTACTAAAACTTCATATCTGAGTCCCCGTGTATGAACAAAACATAAAAAACATGTCTACAACATGAATATAACTGCGCAAGGATTAATAGCATTATTTTGATAAGTACATACAGAACATTGTTGTATATTATATGTTGTCATCAATGAAAAACATACAATCAACTAGCTATCAGAAGTAAATCTCCAACAATTTCATCATCAAAATCAAATAACTAGAGCTTCATCAAATTTGATCATATTCAATAAATCCTACATTTTATCAATGAATTCTTTAGGTACTGCTCTATCTTCTTCTATGTAAATCTTCATTGATGTGTTTTGTAATTCTTCTCGGTCTCGTTCTCCTGCCAGCTCAAAAACATCACTTTCATAACCAACATAGCTCATCTTCAACACACATGTAGTTGTGATGAGACTTGAGATGATATCAAATTTCTCAACTTCTTCCTCTTTTAAATCAGGTTGGGAGATTGGTTGAGGATATTCATTCCAAAATTGCCATTTGTAGGAAGTCCGATTTTAAAAACCAAGCTAAATGGCACTAGGAATAGGCTAGAAATGAATGTCTTCACTTAGTGTACAAATTTATTAAATGGAGAAACCATTAATTACAATACATTCTTCATTAATGCACGTGTAATGAACAATTGTGAAAAAATGCCAATAAAAATACTATTCACATTAAAATGTCTCTGAATCACCAAATTATTTATTACATTTATTTTGAATACAATGGAAAATTGCCAACACGAAGTCTCTCTAGAACATGGAAAAGAAAGGTTTTCCAACAATTTTCCACTAATATTGGGCCATTGCAATTGATTCGCCAACAATAATGATTAAATATTTACACGGGAAACACAAAATTTTCCTATATAATTACATTTGAATTCTATGAGTACCGAAAAATTTCCAATATTTTTCTATTGTTCCTCGGGGAAGAGGAGGTCAAAAATTTGTGTATATAGTTACATTTGATTTGTATGAGTACCAAAAAAATAACCAATATTTTTCTACTTTTCCCATGGGGGGTCTTAAAGTTATCTCTAGAAATCAATTCATCTTAGATTTATTAAAATATTGGTGACACTTTGCTCCTAATTATGATGGATCTAGAATGTTTCAAATTATGAGGAACCTTACTTTTCTAAAGAAAAGATAAGAGAAAGGAACATCTCTCATTTTTAAAATATTTTTTATGAAAAAATAAGAATTAAAAATGAAATAGAGGAACTAAATGAAACTTTCATGAGTAATGGTATGTAATCCCCTTTTATAAACATAAATCCCTCTAGGATTAATTTGAGGAAGTTCTCTCTCAAGAAGAAGAATATTAGCAGAAAAAATCAAGGGATTTATGGCTATCATAGGGTGACATAAATAAAAAAATCTTTCATACTTCTACTAAATTGAAAAGACAGAAAAATATAATTTCTTGCATTCAAGACTCTAATGAAATTTTTGTAGATGATAAGAAGGTAATACCTTTAGAAGCTATAATTTTTTGAAAAATATGCTTATTGCTGGACCTATCACACTAGATACTAATTTCATCAGCTCAATACCTTCTCTCATTTCTGAGGATGATAATATGATGTTAATAGATCCCTTTAATCTTCAAGAATTGATGGACATTGTTTCTCTATGACTCCAGAAAAGACCCCAGGCTTGGATGGGTTCACTAACCTATTTTATTAGAAATATTTGAAGTTTGTAGGAAATGAGGTCATGTTGGCTCTAGAAGAGTCATGAAGAAATAGAACTATTCTTAAATAAATGTATATCACTTTAATATCAATTATTCTTGAATTTGGCAATCTTAAATCATGTTGTTGACTTTCACCCAAGGCAATATATGTACATCTATCTAAGCTCTTTCCTTACATTATATCTAAAAAATGGGAAGGATTTGTCCAGAGTAGAGAGACTTTAGAAGGGGATATTGTGGCCCATAAGGTCTTACACTTTATTTTAGCTTTAAATTGTTTGGCCATGGTTCTTAAACTGGGTATGATCAAAGTCTATGATAGGTTGAACTAGGGGTTTTTAACTACACTACTAAGAAAATTTGGTTTTAGAGAAAAATAGATTAAATGACTCCTTACATGTATATCTTCTGCTATGTTCTTATTCCTCTTTAATGATTCCCCATTTTGTTTCTTTTCTTCTTCTCGAGGAGTAAGGCAAGGTGGCCAATTATCTCCTTTCCTTTTTATATTAATGGATGAAGCGCTTAGTAAGGATATTCATGTTGGTAGATCTGTCTTAGATCCCATATGCTATGGAAAGGTATTAAAATTCCTAATTTTGTAGATCCTCATTAACATTTTATTTTTATTGATAACACTTTACCCTTTGTTTATGCCACAATGGTAGAAGCTAGAGTCATAAAACAGATTATATCAGACTTTGCTTCTTTTTATAGTCAAACCGTTAATGCTGCCAAGTCTAAGATATTATTTTTAAATGTTCCCCGATAATTTAAAATAGTTTAACATAGTTTTGGGAATTTGAAGTTGGTACTTTTCCCTACAAATATATTTGTATCCCGTTCTTTGTTGGGTCAGAAACATTTATAATATTTGGGACATAACTATTTCTGCGCCATAATTTTGTCCTAGAATCACAAATGGCTCACTTTTTTGGAAAAAAAACTAATTGATTAAATTAATATTAAATGTAGTTCCTATTTATTTAATATCTATACTAAAAACCCCTAAGAAATTGGTTATGCAATTGTGATCAATCCTTAGATCCTTCTTACAAAATGATAATATTGGAAGTAAGGTCAAAATACCACATCTGGCATGGGGTAAGGTTTTCCTTCCAAAAGATTAGTGTCCCGTTGGTATTAGGGATTCTAATAAATAAAATAGGACCTTAGGGGCTAAATCTATTTTGAAACTTTATAAAAATCCTACCTCTAAATGGAAATCCATCATTTTTGCAAAATATTTGAATAATATTAATAGGGAAATGATCTTCACTGCTTCCTAACTTCTAGAAGGATCTTCCATATGGAATTTTATGAAAAAGTGTAGATCATTTATTCTTCCATAATTATCCTAGGTGATTCATGATGGTAGAAATGCAAAATTTTGGGAGGAAGTCAAGAATGGCCACCCCTCCATAAATAGTATTTGAGACTGGTCTTCGCTAATGAATGTGTTAAAATATCTATGGGGTATTAATGTTGTTGACTATTTCTTTTAAAAAGTTTCTAGTACATTTTATAGCTAAATAGAAATCAATCGAATCTATTCTTGTAGATCATGAGATTAAAATGGCTTATATCTCAGAATTGAAAAGAAGGCCTCTTGTGTTTTGAGATTTGGATGATGAATGTATTTGCACTGAAGCCAAATTAGGATCTTACTCTGTCAAAGTTGGTTATAATTCACTTTATTTGCCTCAATTGGATTATTCTTGGCCTTCAAGGATTTTTTAGAAACAAGTTTGTCTTTCTATGGCTAGTGCCTTTGTGTGGCTAGTTGTCTAAGATATAATATTGACAGATATGAGACTAGACAAAATTTCGATTACAATTTGCTTATCACGTGTTCTATGTGGATATTTTATGGAATCCTCAGATGACCTGTTGCTTCATTTCCCATTTAGTTCTTAATGTTTCTATTTTCTTTACAATAAAATAGGTTCATCTTCAAGTTTAAGTCCAGATTTGAAAACCGAATTTAAGAATTTGCCCTCTTTGTTTTCTTCCTCTTTTTACTCGGGCTTATGGGATGTAGCCCCTTCACTCTTGATTTGGAATATATGGCTAGAAAGAAACAACATATTCTTTATGAAGAAATCTTCTTCCCTATCTGATGTCCTATTTTAGATAGAAAATTCCATTTCTAAAATTGCTTTGTCTTACATATATAAGAACTTCGAAAGCTTGTCATCTTTTTCACATTGGGGTAACTGGATCAGTACACATTGGAATTCTTCACAAAAAATTTTCTCTCATTGCACTTTTGTGAAAAGATCTAAAACAAAAAGGAAAAGGAAAATGGCTAAATGGTCACCATCACCTAGATCTAAATTTAAATTAAATTATGATGGTGGTTCAAGAGGGAACCCTAGGAAATCTGGTATTAGGTTGCTAATATCAGAACCATGAGGCTAACATACTTAAGAATGCTCGTAAATGCATTGAAGATGGAACTAATAATAATGCAAACCTGCAGGGTATGTCTCTTGGTTTGCATTTCTCTATCTCACTTGGAATAAACAAAATTATCATTGAGGGAGATTCCAAGGTTACTTTGTATGCCATCTCCAATCAAAAAACCATGTCATGGCGACTCCAAAACCTACTTGATAAAATCCTTTTGCAATAATAAAATTTTGAATTGTTATGTCATTTCCCATTGCTATAGGGAAGTTAATTATATTGTAAACCTTTTGGCTAATAAGGTTATAGATGACCAAATTTTTTGTTTACAAATTTTGGGTATTAATCTTCCTTCCTTACCTCAAATAGAATGATTGTCTTTATATATATGGTTTTCTATTTTATTATGTGCTAATACTTTGATTATAAATGCAACTTAGCATTTGATTTTCATATTTCTAAATGTTTTGTTCTATAGGTGGCAGTATTGATGTAGTTGCAATGCCAACCAGGTCTTGACATGATTGTCATATTGGTCATATCCTTAGGTGACACTATTGATGTGGTTGTAATACCAACCAGGTCTTGACATGATTGTCATATTGGTCATATCCTTGGTATCTTCTCATTGTCCCATCTTCTTAGATATATGGCTCTATTGTGCTTTGATCATATGGTGTAACCATATTTGATTCTAATGCCATGATCTAATGTGTTGGTACAATGATTTTGTTGAACAGGACAAAACTCCAACATTAAATATATAAAACAAGAAAAAGACTGAATATATACAGGAAGGAGTTCGACAGATTTGAAAAATAGAAAAGAAACTGAAACTCCTAACAAGTAACTAACTAAACTACTCCCGATGGATTACATAATTATGTTAACAAGTTAACATTCCCCCCTTAATCCGAAGGGACATCTGACATGCCCAGTAACATACAAAAGTTTTCAAAATTTTCACATCCCAATGCTTTGGTAAATATATCAACAATTTGCTCTGAAGTGGGACAATGTGTTAGATGAATGGTTTTGGCCTCAACATGATGTCAATTCAAATGATATTTGGTGTTGATATGTTTGGTTT
Source organism: Thuja plicata (assembly GCA_018584345.1). NCBI lineage: Eukaryota > Viridiplantae > Streptophyta > Pinopsida > Cupressales > Cupressaceae > Thuja > Thuja plicata. The sequence goes on from MU225705.1 coordinate 2,989,293, forward strand.
GATCATGGAACTTAGGATTCTTGGAAAACTATATTGCAGAAGTGTTGTCAACCAAGAGAGGTGTGGAAGTCATTTGTTTCTCCTGCAAGTCTTCAAGTATTTTCTGAAGCCAAATGATCTCTTTGGTGGCCTGAGCTGCTGCAACACATTCGGCTTCAGTTGTAGAATCAGCAGGAACTGATTGCTTGCGTGATCTCCAAGTGATAGCTGCTGATCCAAGTTTCATCAAATAACCTGAAGTAGACACTCCATGCTCTTTATCTCCATCAAAATCAGAATCTGAAAAACCAGTGAGATGGAAGTCTGAAACTTTAGAATATTTGATTCCATATGATTGAGTGCCTTTTAAATATTTGAGCACTCATTTTTCTGTGATCCAATGACTATCACAGGGTTAATGCATAAACCTGGAAAGTATTCCAACAGAAAAAGTTATGTCAGGACGTGTAGTAGTAAGATAAATCAAGCCTCCAACAAGTTGCATGTACTTTGTTGGATCTTAAAATGCACTGCCTTCATGTGAAGTAAGCTTTAGCTTCTGCTCCATTGGAGTAGAAACAAAATTACAATCTAGCATCCCAAATTTGCTCAATAGCTCTCCAATATACTTTTTCTGAGAAATAAAAATGTGCTTTGGTTTTTGATCTACTTCAATTCCTAAATAAAAATGTAGTAATCCCAAATCTGTCATATCAAAAAACCTTTTGCAACTCCTTTTTAATAGAGGCTATATAATCATCATTATTTCCTGTGATAAGAAAATCATCTACATAGACAACTAGATATACATCTGATCTGCCTACTTTCTTAACAAATAAAGTTGCATCATCTAGATTGAAATGCTTATAATTCAACTTCAGAAGATGATCAGTTAACTTTTCATACCATGCACAACGTGCTTGCTTTAAACCATACAATGATTTTATCAATTTGCATACTTTATACTCTTTTCCTTTAATAGAAAAACCCTCTGGCTGGAACATGTAGACATCTTCCTTTAAATCTCCATTCAAGAAAGCAGATTTTACATCCATGTGATGTATTTTCCATCCTTTTTGAGTTGCAAGAGAGAACAAAGTTCTAATAGTGCCCCATTTGGCAGTAGGAGCAAATGTTTCTTTGTAATCAATACCTTCCTTTTGAGCATACCCCTTTGCTACAAGTCTGGCTTTCTACTTATCAAGAGAACCATCAGCTTTATACTTAGTTTTATAAACCCACTTACTGCCAATTGGTTTGATGCCAATAGGAGGATCCACTAACCTCCAAGTGCCATTTTTAATAAGAACATCATACTCTTTTTGCATTGCATCTTTCCATTCATTACAACTAGTGGCTTCTTCAAAAGTAGTAGGTTCATTAACAGCAAAAAAGTTTAACTCAAATTCCTCATACCTTTTTGGCATTGCTTTGGTTCATGTTGACCTACGTACTGATTGCTGCATTTTTTGCTCAGTTTCAAGAGTGTTTGAAACTGATCCAGATTCTACAGAACTAGTATTATCTGCCAAATTTTCCTCAATAGAAATATTGTTATCAACTAATTGTTCTTCTCTAGGAACATTATCATCAAAAACATTTCTATCAAATAATTTTCCTTCATTCTTTGATGTGGTCTCATTTTCTAGTATTATTGAAGGAAAATGCACATACTGATCTAGAATAGGAATCCCCCTTTCGGGATGTAGAAGATCATTATTTCATTCATAATAAAACTTCTTGGCAGATAATCTATCCAAATGGATGAGTTGCCTATCAATTGTAGAAGCATCTTTAGCAAATTCAAGAAAAACAACATCTCTGGAAACAACAAAGTTTTTGTTTTCCTCATCATACAAACGATAATCTCTGGAGGTTGTAGAATACCCCAAGAAAATACATTTGCGACTTCGTGCACCCAATTTGTCGCACTGTTGTGGAGGAATTAAAGCATAACATGGAGAACCAAAAACTCTAAAATGTTGAACAATGGGAAGACGATTATACCACATTTCATAAGGAGACTTATTATATTGGCAATAGAAGGACATCGATTGCGAATATAAACTACACAAAGTACTGCTTCTCCCCAAAACATCAACTTGACATTCTAAAAAAGCATCATGGACCTTACCATATTAAGCAATGTTTTGTTCATGCGCTCTGCCACACCGTTCTGTTGCAGAGTATAAGGGACAATGGTCTGATGTTTAATACCACGATCCTGCAAGTATTGTTTAAATGTATTTGATGTATATTCGCCACCATTATCTGATCGGAGAGTGCCAATATTAAGTTGAGTTTCATTTGTAATCCATAAATGAAAATGTCTAAAAGTTGCAAAAAATTGAGATTTCTCTTTCAACAAATAAACCCAACACATCCTGGAGTAGTCATCAATAAAAGTCAGCAGATATTTATTGCCATTTGCAGATTGAATAGGCATGGGCCCACATAAATAAGAATGAATGAGACCTAACTTCCTAGAAGCTCGTGAAGCAGATCCATAAAAAGGTTGTTTACAATGTTTGCCCAAACTACATGCATTACATGAAGAGAGTTTTCTTGGAATAGTAGGAAGCCCTTGAATACCTTGCTATTTCATAATCTGAATACTATCATAATTAATATGACCAAAATGAGCATGCCACGACAAACAAGAAGACAAAGTATCATCATGCTGAGCCAACAGAACTGAATTAGACGGAAAAGATGAGGTCCCTTTAAGTTTTAAAAGTTTGTCTTCTTCAACACCGGTCATAACAAGCACTTGATCAGATACTTTTTTTATTTCAATTATACCATCAAACATATGTATAGAATGTCCTTGCTGCCTGATATGAATGAGAGACATCAGATTTCTTTTTAATTGAGGAATGTAAAGAACATCATGCAAAATATAATCAGCAAGGCCTGGTAAGCGAAGTCAAATAGATCCAATCCCTGAAGGCTTTAACTGTGGCTTATCAGCAAAATAAACTATGCCATCAATGTTATTACTGAATGTCTCAAAAAAATCTCTTCTGAAGGTCATATGACAAGTGGCTCCTGTATCTAAAATCCATGTGTCTTCCCAAGAAGAAAAAGAAGTACTAAAAACTTCATTGATACTAAGATTACAATGTGCAACAATATAGTGGGCAGATTCAGGTGATTTTCCTTTGTCTGGAGGTTGGTGCTCTTTCTTCTCACTAATCCTATCCCAAGGAGTGTGACAATGAGAAGAGGTATGACCCAGTTTACCACACCTATAGCACTTAACATATTGTTTATCATTCTGAAAATGTTTTTGTTGTTTATCATCTTGTTGGCTATCTCCTTGATGATAATGACCCCCCTACCTCTAAATGGTCTCCTACCACGACCTCTGTTGCTATGGTCAAATCTAGCAAACTCTCCTTTAGGTTTCTGATCTTTCTGTGCAAGACACAAACTCTCAACTGTGGAATTGGAAAGAGATTCCTTTCCCAAAGGCTTTCTCTCTTTCAGCAATTTTGTCTACAAGAATATCAAAAGTGATGGCTTTGATCTGTCCACTAGCTTGAAGAGACTCTAAGTAGTGCGAATAGATAGGATATAGGGCTTTAATAAATGCAGTAAGTTGCAAATCAACCTTGACACCGGTTGTTTCAATGTCATGAAAAAGAGCTTTAATTTCAGAAGCTAACTTCATTGGGTCGTTATCTTGCAGTTCTTAAATAACTTCATCAACAATTGTATAATTTCCAACTCTGAATGGGAGTCATAGAGATCTTTTAATTTCTTTAATGCTTTAAACGCTGTGGTGCTGGAAAGAATATGTCTACTTACCTCTTCAATGACCGAGGCAGAAACTAAAGCATACGCCTTTTTATCTTTACTTGTCCAAATTGCAAGAGGTTTGTCATCTGAAGGTTGCTCTGGTTCAGCATCACCCATGCCTTCACAAATTTCCTCCCATAAATCATTAAAAATAAGAGTGTTTTTAATTTTCCGAAACCATTCTTGATAATTCTCTTTTCCGGAAAGCATGACCCCAACAATTGAGATTAAAGAATGCATTTTGAAATTTGCTTGCAAATATAACTCTCAGGCTCTGCAGCAGTCTGGAACAAAAAGAAGGGGCTGTCAAAAGCTGTGCCTGCCTGCGGATCCACCAAATAATCTTTGATCAAAAACTGTGCCTGCCTGTTTCTGTCATGAAGTTTTTTTTTTTTTTTTTTGGTTCCCTGTTCTGATACCACTGTCGAACAGGACAAAAATCCAACATTCAATATATAAAACAAGAACAAGACTGAATATATACAGGAAGGAGTTCGGCAGATTTGAAAAACAGAAAAGAAACTGAAACTCCTAACAAGTAACTAACTAGAAACTAACTAGAAACTACTCCCCATGGATTACATAATTATGTTAACAAGTTAACAGATTTATATACGTAAATTTATCCAACGTTATCATATTTCTAAATTTTTGGATTAATAGTTGCCACATTTGATGTGGTAGCTATGTCGAGCAGATATTTATGTGATTGCTAGGACAGCCATTTCATTGGTGTCTTATTACTTTCCCTTTAATTTCGTTGTATTATTTTCTTGCGCTTTGATCATTTGAGTGTTTGGGTGGTGCTCCTTTATTTATTTCATATCTTTTGAAAACCTGTCGACTCTCATCATGGTTCTACTCTTGGCGTTGTTTTGAGTTTGATGCTGTTACTACACATTCACATTACGGTATATACATGTTAGTTGGTCTTTTTGCTATTACTCCAATTTTACATTGCTATTAGTATATATTGGATGCGTTCTTTATCATGTGCTAAATGGCCTTGTCTGTTTGATGGGTATGGAATATGTTTTAATAGGGTATTTCATACTTAAATATTCATGGTCCTTTCTCCATCTTGCTGAAGTCACCGGCCATTAATTTAAGATTGAGAAGTACGACTCCACAAGTACTTCATTTAGGGCTATCTATTTTGTATTACTTATGATTGACACCTTGATCTTCATTTAATGATCTTTGATGCTTTATTCGGCACTTGGGATCACCGACATTGTTCTCTTACTTTCTTGGAATAAATATCTCTTTCATTTTCTTGTATGGCATTTAATTTCAGACTACCGACAATGATGAGATGTTATTCAAATTCTGTTGGGTAAAGAATAGTTAAATTCAAACTCTTCTGCTTTGTTTACAGAGGTTGCATCATGATTTCTCACCATTCTAATGGATTTCTTGCCTGTCTCTTCATTTGTTTAGTCAATTGGTGTTAAATTTCTTAATGCTTCCTTATACGAAGAAGACATGCTAGTTTTTAATATAAATTCTCATAAGCAATGTAATGGGTTCTACCCCATTAAATAGGAGGTTTTATTACTTCTTCCAAATTTATGTCTGACAATCGCCTTCAAGATCTGTAGTCTGTTGTTAGACTTGGCTTGCAGGATGGTTCCCTGTTGAGCCATGTGGTGGAATTTAATGGGTGCCTTCAACAATTTGATTCTGAGCTTGTTTTTGTTGCATTTGAGCAATTCTACTGGCTCACCCTCAAGATTGTGATGGTGTTGATGTTCTGAAACTTCCTCCAGTGCAGTCCTTGGTTCCTGGCGATGAAAGGGCTTCTGATTCTTCACCTCTTGTTCATGATAATATTTTAAATGATCTTTTGCACTTCCAGTCTAATCACTGTCTTTCAGAAACTAACATTCTGGGCTTTGTGTCTTTTGATGACTTGGGTGGTGAATTTTCCCCACCCGATACTTGAATAATATATTGTCATGACAAGATTAATATCACTCGTTATAGTGTATGCAAACTGGTTTACTCCAGTTTGGAGGTTGGCTGGTCGTCATCATTATACGTCATTTGGGATTTCTTTCTTTCTTCTTTTTCCTTTCATTCTTTCTTTTCTTTCTTCTTTTTCCTTTCTATTCTTTCTTCTTTTCTTCCTTCCTTCATTTCTTTCTTTCTCTTTTTTTTTTTTTTTTTCCCTTGGGATTTATACGCTTTTTGTCATCTACTTATCTTGTTGTATTAACTCTATTTTATATTAATAAAAGTTCAATAGCTTCCATTACTTTTATTGAAAAAAACATTTGATAAAATTATATATATCTTTTTAAAAGTTTAAATTAGTTCTAATATATATTTTATTTCTCCATAATTTATTATTAAAAAATATTATATTTTATATTTAATTAGCAATCCTATATATAAATAGTTATAACTTTACATATGCCTATCATAATTCAATATATATCTATATAATATTATTTACTAAAGTTATTGATATCATCAAATTTATTCACTATATTTGTAACTAAACAATAAATTTGGTTATTAAAATTTATTCTTAGTACCAATTTTTATTTTTTTTGTTTTCGTGGGTTTTAGTATCAAAATTATTAATTATGTATGAAATATTTTTATAAATTTTTTATATCAGATTATTCAGAAAAGTTATTTTTATCATTAAATTTATTTACTATTTTAGACATAGCCACATCCATTGCTATTGAAACTTCACCATTTGAATACCAAGCAATAATACCCTCCTCGATGCTAAGATGAGGACATTTTTTTCTAGATAAAGAAAACAACATCCACACAAGTTGCTTCAAATTATATTTTAAGAAATCTTGACATTTAAGAGACAATAGCATCTCCTTTGCAGGTGCACATAGTTTTTTCTTGCTGAATACTCTACAAAAATAATTTATTATAGAAAATCTACGTATCTTTAAAAATGACAAAACAAATAGAAACGCCCATCATCACAACAAGCAAATGATTGTAGGCATGTATGTGTATCATGTGTCACTTTCAATTTACCTATTACAATGATAATATTATAAAGTGAATAGAATCATGTTCTAATTAGGATGATGGATCATGGAGTGTGATATATATTGTGATGGTGGATGATGGAGTGTGGTACCGAAAATAAAAGGCATAAAACATGGGTGTGATACAAAATGGAGGGAACAAAAACATTCAATCATCATTTTCATGGAGTGTGATCATGCATCATGGACAACGGTTTGGAGTACACCACATCCTATAATGGAGATCAATGCAACAACGAGAGAAAAATTATGGGTATGCAATTCTTTCAAGTACTACTCCCAATTTTCCCTCAACAATGATAACCCTCTTTCATCTCTCAGTACATATAATAGAAGTGACATTTAAAACGTTTCTGAAATATTAAGGAAAATAATTGTCACTCTAATCGAGAAATAATATACCATGATTAAAAAAAGTTTAATTTTGAAAATAGTATATCATTAAAAATAAGAATTTTGTGATGTGAAATAATGTCACGAAGAAATTTATTACACAATTTATTGTAAAAAGTATATTATGATTTTTTTTTTAAAATGAGAGTTTTATGATCTAAAATATTGATGAGATAAATACTTTCACACAGTCTTATTTGATAACATTGTACCATTGAATTGAAATAAGAAGTTTACATTGAACAACCAGAAGGATTTAGATCAAAAGAGAACCCTGATGCAGTGTGAAGATTGAAGAAGCAATTGTGTGGGGTGAAGTAGGCACTGAGAGCTTGGTATGGCAGATTGGATAGATATTTTATTAAGTAAGGGTTTTAGAAGGGTTTAGACTATAGTAACTTGTATTACAAGAGTTATTTAGATAAGATTTATTCTAATCAGGTTATGATTTTTTATTTTTTTTTGCTCGATAAACGGCTTAAAGCCTTTGATATATTTTATTAATCAATAACTTTTACAATTCCTCCGTTCAAACGGGCACTGGTAGGAAAGAACGGGGAAGAAAACCTCCAGTCTTGCCCGGGACAATAGTCCAAAGATACAGTTATAAAATTTACATAATCTTCGGGGCATACCCCTGGTTTACAATTTATTGATCCTTTTAAAAGGTTATCTGATATCCAATTATGGTAATCGTCTGCTCCATCTGTTCTGTAAAGTAAATTAGAAAGTCTTCATGGGGGGATGGCAAGCTTGCTGAGATAGCTTTTACCTGCACACATCATTATAAAACAAGTCTACAAGAATTCTTCCATAGAGCTATATATTAGTCCTGTTAATATTTTATTGAATCTAATAGCTCTTAAATCTATAACATATTAATCTAATTTAATAGAACTTCAATATTATACCAAAGGGAAGCATCTTTCTTGAAAAGAGAAAATGTTAAGTTCTCAAATGGGAGGGAAGTATCTCAGATGGAGTATATACTGATTTGATCAAGTAACTAATCATGCCGCCATTCATATGTATATGTACTAGTCAGAATAACTACCTTATATATGAAAATGAGATTTTCCATTTACA
>MU225705.1:3014509-3036981 GCA_018584345.1 Thuja plicata
CACTATTATAAGTGAGCATATACAAGAAGGAGATTAAGCACCTAAGTCTTTTTGTGAGAGGATGAGTTTTGAAATGCAAAAAATGGGTTCACATTGTAACCTTTAAATTTGACTCTTTATATTTTATATTATATAGTTTTGATTGTATGACATACATTTGACTCTTTAAATGTTTGAAAATTTAATATGTTGCACTTATTTATAACTACCATGCATTTATTTGAGTCTATAAATGTTAGTGTGTTTTTATGTATTATCTTCCTAACTTATAGATTAGTATCAATGTTTACAATTCATAAATAATATAATACTTATATCAAAAAATTGGAATTTGATATTGCAAAAAGGTTTGCATATTCACAAATATTGAATTTAGTGTATTTGTTTAATGGTATTCAATTTAGAATTTTTATAAACAATGAGTGTTATATGTATCAAAAAATGAGAAAACACACACACACACACGCGCGCGCTCGCGCGTGCGAACATCAAATAATGAAACAACTATTACATGGATAGGGACATAGAAACCATGTGGATTCTACTCATGCAATATGTCATTTGTGTTTGTTTATAATACCTTCTACTTTTGTACATAATAAAAAAAAAGTAGAAATTTTTTATTCAACAAAATTAAAGAAGATGTGCAACTATGAAAAATAAATATCTTACTTTGTTTTATAACAAAATTAGAATTTCACAAATATGTTTCCCACAAATAAGCTATTGATGAGAGGAACTATAAAAGATATAATATCTAATACAGACAAACCCCAAGTTAAACATAGACAAGCAACCAACTCAGTACTTTTTACACAAATTTCACAATGAAAGAATGGTACTGGAAAACAGTGCTCATTAGTTTTATTCAATTAAAAATATGCAAAAACAATATCTCATAAAAATAAAATTACAAATTTACATTCATTGATTTCATGGTTGTTCTCTATGGAAAATTCATTTACTCATACTATTTATACAACCAACATGCTATGTCTTTGTGTTCTTTTTGCAAATTTGACTCTTTTAAACCTCATATATATATATAGAAATGTCCATTTTCTACGTAGTGCCTCTTTCTAATTATGTGTTGAATGTTATTTTTAACGTAGCCTCAAAGAGGCATCCAACTCTTCATTTCCTTTCAAGTAATAGTCCATCTCCACTTCAAGAAGCTTGTCTTTTTAGTTCTTCAACAATTTTGTGAACCCTTCTTGAAAATAACCAATTTGTAAGATTTTATGTTTTATTAGACATTAATTTTTTAATCACCTCAAATTGTTCTTTATTATTTGAATCTAGAGTACGTATACATTTATATCATTTTAAACATAGGAATAAATATTTTACATATTTAATATTAAGCATACTGGATAGAACAAAGGATGCTCATAAGTCTTACAAAGATGCACATAAAAATGTATACATGAAACTTTTTTATTTTAACTTTGAATTTGTGAATATCTCCCAATTTCTCTAAAAACTTGAATATTACGAGTTCTCACCTTCATCTTTAGGAATAAATTTGGATTATAACTTTTCTACAATAAATGACATACTAAAAATTAAGCCAAAATCCCATAAAAATCCATTTAGGAATGCTTGGTGTTTCAACTCCCTTTCCAACAACTTTTTAAATTTTAAAAATCTACACCTCTTAGTGACTTTTGAAATTCATTTACGATGGTTGAACCCACCATAATAGACCTGAATCATAGAAAATAAAAGATAATATATTTTTTTAGTATTGTAGGATCACCAATGGACCCAAATCTTCTTGCATCACTATTCTCACCCAAATAAAATACTCTATGGTTACTATTGATACCTAGGAGGCTCATGCCTAAATAAGGGTAGTCAAGAAGCTTCACAGGAGTGGGACAATTTGCCCCCTATGAAAAAAACTCGAAGGTTTTAGTAGTTGGCTCTTCATATTGGTATTTTTGGGAAAGAAAAGAGAAAAAAATTGGAAACAAGTAACCTAAGTTAATTCATAAAATATTTCAGAATCCTTTGAGCTTCTTTTCAGAAATAACATGAACAAGAAACTCCTAGAAGATTAGGCACAAAATACCACATACTCTTCATTGTTGGATAGAGAAGAAGACCCAAAAGTTTGACACACATAGTGCAAAATATTCTGATCTCTCAATGAGAAGCATTTGTTAAGGCCTCAAAGAGGTGTTCCTTTTAGCTCATTAATACAACTATTCTATGAGAATTTCATTCACCAAATGACATAGTATAACCTCAGATTACAAACATTGAAAGAGTATAACATATGGTTCAATAGCTTGTGTCTTCAAATATCAAATGATAGCTATGTCCCTCTAGAATGACTTGGAGCTTAATTTAATTCACAAAACTAGAGAAATAATTGTATTCAAAATAAACTGGGAATAGTCCAATAGGTCTCCTTAATTAATTATTTGAATACTACGATAAGGTTGAAGAATGATAAAATAGCCATTTCTAAGTGTTCTTTAAAGTAATGAACAAAAGACTCTAGAACATAAAGATTTCTGTCTGAAAAACTCAGAATCCTCTATTAGAATGTTCACACGGGCTTATATAGGAAAAATTCTTTGAACAAAATCTTGAAAATGAAAACAAACATGGGCTCTACAAGTGTACCATGTGGAGCTCTCATTATGGTAGTTGTTATAGCTAGCTTTGCACGTTGATCTATGCATCATTAATTTCCTTATGTATGTGCATCATGGGTCCCACCAATTCATTTTTCAACCTCCTCACCATCGCGAGGGAATAAATTTCTATCTCTAGTCACAATGATCAGTCTCTTTTAGTTTGTGTATGGCTGTTCCATTTTTAGATCATTTTACCTTAGGATTTTTCATTAGTTAAAAAAATAACAACCTATCTTGAAGGATATGTGCCTCGCACATCTATTGACTGGCTTCGCTGTTGACCCAACATGTGCTGTGCTGGTAGGATTGTTTTTAGTTTTTTCTTAGGTTTTTTTTTTTACTTTGTAGTGTTTTACATTTTTTCTCATTGCTTAGAAGTGAGAAGAACATACACCATTGGAAAGGTGTTAAAGAGATCTAATTTTAGTCTCTTAACATGATGCCTTTGGAAATTCCTATTTAGGGACATATAATAGTTGTAACCCCTAATTATGCTCCAAATACCTCCAAAAATGCACATTGTGAAACTTAGAAAATAACTAAAAAACTAGATTTTTTAAAATTTTCTCATTTTTCTCTAAAAATGGACCACTTCTACACTACCTCTGGTCAACTTGAAAATTCTCTGGATGAAGGTGGTAGTATATAACATAAACTAATTTTGGGGACATGCAGTGGATCTCAGCGTGTTGAGAATAAAACTCAAAATCTATGGTTTTGTAGTCATTAATCTTATCTATTGGGGAAACACTAATAAAAATGGATATGCAACAAATAGAATTTACACAAAACAAGGGAAGAAAGAAAAATAATGTTCAAGCATGCACTAGGAGGAAAAATAAATAGTAAAACATGCATTCCCTTAAGAATAATGCAACAAGTGCAACCACACTTTCTTGGAAAACAAGGAAACTTTTACCTACTATGTACAAGGATTTACATGTAATTGAAATTAAACAAAGATATTGGCTGGCTTGTTAATTTTTTACCCGTGCTAGCTAGATTTTGATGCTCTTCATGCCTGTGGACAACCATCCAGCGTACAAGGTTTAACAAGCATCCAATATGTTGATGTAATGCCTCAAAATGATTGAGAACAAAAAACCCACCATGTTTGAGTGGTTTCCTCCTATATCTAATGGGTAAGGTAAACCTAGTCATCTTCATGCTCATAGATGAGCATGACTAGAGGAAACTTGAAAATATGAGCCAAATTTCTGATTGGACAATGGCTATAAATCTGTGTTGCCTTAATCTCTTAATGGATTGCAAGGGATGATTCTAATAACTCCACTGATGGTACATGGACCTCCTCTTGATTCCCTTGTAGCATGCGATCCTCTAGCTCAAGCAGTGACGAATCAATGATGAAGTTCAAATAGAAGACCTCATGCTCAACAAAGTCAGAAAGATCATCAAATGAGTGGAATAAATTATCTCTTTAATTTTTATCTCATGCCTATCTAGAGCCTTATTATTGAAACTAATCCTCCTTGCATTCTTCTTCGTCCTTTGGCTCCTTCTCTTGGTGCATCCCCTCGGCGTTGTATGGAAGCTCACAACCAATGGCTTGAAACTATTCCATAGTAATTAGTTTCTTGGTCCTCTCGTTCCTAGCATGATCTTGAATTGCAAGAAACTTCTCTTTTTATTTTCTTAGCACCTCAACTTGATGCTATAGAATTTGAGTGAGGTAAGCAAGTTTTTTATATGACAATTAATATATTTTCCTTCCTTAATGCTCCACAACTACTCTTATAATTTAGAATTATCTCTTGGTGCTAACATTTTCCAAGATTCTCATGTTCTGATGTTGGGGGGAGGATGAGAGTGCTGATACAAGACATAACAAGCCCCTTGTGGTTGCTGAAAAGTATTTATAGGCTACCAAGAAGGATATGCGGAGGCGGGTGGGAGGCAAGTAGTATAAAAAATTTCATAATTGGCTATAGTAGGGGAATATTGAGTAACAATAGAAGCATTTTTGGATTAATAGAGTTGGTAGGTAGGTAGAATGCTTGTATTTTTTTATGAAAAGGAGGGGGAGAATCTATTTTCTATAATATCCCTCCATACCAAAGCATAATGAAAGAATGAGATCTGCATATGATTTTTTAGTTGTTGACTAATGAAATGGCACCCTTATCAAATTCTTTTAAGAACTTAAGACTTCAGAGAAACATGAGAGCTTAAGACTTTAGAGCAACATGAGAAATTTCCTAGGCAGTGAGATTACCTAACCTTGGAAAGAATCTATGGATTCTAGTCCTGTTGCTGTTTGATATATCACCTATGAAGATTCTTGAAACAAAATTGAACTTTGGAGGAAAATGGAAAAAGGATGTAGAATGATAAAATTGCATAAACTAATGTAAAAGGTGATATACAAAGGGTGATGTAACCAAGATGAAGCTTTGATCACAAGAAAGTCCTTTAAGAGAAGATCATTTTCAAGCATATGACATAGATATGATGATAAAAAAACTTGCATATCAGTTCTTTATGAGGAGGCTTCTTAATTTCTTATCAATAATAGATTAGGAGGATGAAAAACTCTTCACACTTAAAAATTTATATAGAAAATTTGAGGAAACACAACTCACAACCTATGCAAGATTTGAATTCTACCCTCTCAAAGATGCAAACCAGAGACATAAGCTTGGCTGAACCAAGGATGAATACATTACAAGAAAAGATCAAATCCTAAACTACATACAAATAAGTGAATTCAAAAGGAGGTTTGGAAAAACTCTGATTTCTTATTCAATACTCCAAAGGAAATAAGTACAAATACTAGTTACAATGGCTGCCAAAGCTTCTCAGAAAACAAGAGGATAAAAAGGAAATCACTCCTTATATCCTTCAAAAATATGCAAAACTAAGATTTTCACCTCTGTTATCTTCTGCAACTTTGGTGTTGACTAAGTGATTTTTCTCTGAACAAGAGTTGAGTTACTGGAACTATTTTAGAACTTAATATTTTATCCCATTTGACTATCATTTAAAAAGAGAGGGTTTGAAATCCATAGAAATACAGTTGAAACCCTTGTCGACTCTCTACATGCACGCAGAGTAGACTTCATCACCTTTTATGTTGTTTGCCAAAAGTCTAATGATCTCTTTGACTTTAGGTGACCACCTTTTGCATCATTTAACAAAATTTAAATTGACCCTTACAGCTTAATTGACCACCTTTTAACCGTGGCATGGGTGTTAAACTCTTAGTTTAGGCCAAGTGCATTACTTTAGTCTTCAGCTTGACCCCAACTTAGGACTACGTGGCTTCATGTGATTCATCTTGTGGGCCCCATTTATCTCTTCACCATCACTTTTAGCCTACCTTGGCCTAGACACACATCAACATATCATGATCCCACAACTGTTATTTTCCTTGCATCTTTCTTAGAAAGATCACAATGACCGTTGGATTTGTCTGTCATTTAATCTCCTCTTAAGCACTTTCAAACTGCTTGACCACTATGCATCACTCCTCCATTATTTTATCTATCATCCTAGCATCAATTTGTCTAAGCCCACCTTCCTATATGGCACCCTTTCATTAGCTCCTACCTCTCTCTCTTCTGTGTGTTGGACTACGAGATTACGAACATGTGACACATGTCTCACAGGACTCACTTTGTCTTCTTCCTCTCTTCTAGGCCATGCATCATTCCCTTGTTATTCCAGGGTCCTCGTCATCTAACTTTGTGCCAGACCATGGTATCATGAGCTCCTACCACCCATCTTGGTGGCCTGCTTTACTTAAGAAATAACTCAGACATATGCAATCACCTCGTTATCCCTCTCTTCACTCTTTGAGATCGCAGGATCATGACATGCTTCCATTTGTCCATCTAGGCCCATTTTTTTCTTTCTTGCTTTAATGCCACACATAATCTTTCTCTCTTTCCCGTGATCCTTTTCATCTCTCTCTATGTCAGATCGTAGGATTATGAGCTTCTTCCACATGGATGGTTGGTCATCTCTCTCGCTACCATGGGCCACCACATTTTGGTACATCGCTATCCTGTAGGCTTTCTCTATTCTCATCACTAGGATTGTGGGATAGCAACGAGTTGTCCTTTTTGTCTGAATCAAGATGGCCATGTGGCTCCACTTTGTCACTTTCTCAACCGGTCCCACTCTACTACGTGGAATGACCTCGCGACCCTGATATCCTTCTCATCCTTGGTGTATTAGACCACATGATTACGAATGACTGCCACCTGCCTTTTTTGGCTCTACTGCCACGTCTGCTAGTATTTGAAAATTGCTTGCCTTCCCTGTGATTTCAAAAGACTACTTCTTGGCTAGGTGGCACACCCTTATTATCTCTCATAAATCACACCTGTTCACTTCTATTCCTGAAATCCTTCAAACTTGGCACTTTCTCTAAAATAACCTCGACCGCATGTCCCACTTTACTCACCTTTTTACCACTAGTTGTTCGATATATGACCACCTTGCACGTATTCACTTTGCCGAAAGGTGCTTCCCTTTTGGTTACCTTTAAGTTATGCATTGGGATATAAAAAAATTATGGACTTACCCACTCCGTAAATGTGGGATAAGTCCTTTAAGCTTTTTCTTTGGTCTATGCACCCCAGCACACATTCTAACTTATCTTCCTCAATTTTGTTCCATACAACCTCTTTACTTGAGTCTAAAGATGCCATGGAAGCCTTCCCAAGGAATCTGATATGTTCTCCATTGGCATGCTAGGCTCAAACTCTACTAGGAGCTCACTTAAATCCAGATGCTTCCTCCTCGTCTCTAGCTGAATTGCTCCATGTTTAGGATTTTGGGTAACATTTCTGGAAATCTCTCAAGGGTGTTTGCCTAGTAAATAAAAAAAATAATAGCCTTGTCCATCCATTTGGTAGTGATTCCTTAGTAGTATGAAACCCTACTCATGCAAAGTAAAAAACCTAAAAGAATGTAACAACTAAGTCTTCAAACTGAATACAATTTCATAGATGATGGGATCAACTCCACTATTAAGAATAATGTATGTTTCTAGAATGAATAATACATTTGGTATCAGAATAATCATGAAGGGGTACTAATTAAAATTGGAATTTGACCTAAGAAGAATGTGTCCTAACAAAAACTTTATTGAAAGATGAAAATCTAAGACCCACAAGGCTTAAAGCCTGAACAAACAATGCATCTATGTAGGATCACTTTTATTGAAAACATGAAACCTATTTTAACAAGGCACTAAATATGTCATACCATAAAGTAATGATTGAGATGTATACCATTAACTAGTATAGTCAAAACTTCTTCTTCCTTGGTTGATAGCTAGAATGCATTTTTCTCCTTGCACTCTTATGTCAAGAATGACCCATTCCATATGCTATCAAATTTTTATATGCATGTCTGACTTCTTCTTCAATTAATCCAAACTTAAGACTAGGTCTCCTTCTTTGAAAAATTTGGGAGTTTATTTCATGTCAAATGACTTCTTGGCTTCAATTTGATGATACTCTAATTTCATTTCTTTATCTCTAGTTTCCTCTAGCTCCATAAATTGACAATATCTTACCCTCATTGGGTCATCCTCTTCAAACAACATTATTTGATTTGCTAACTTGAATAATGGAAGCTCTGTGGAAATGGATAACCTAGCTTCTTTCCCATACACCAAGACATAAGGGGAGTTACCATTTGATTTCTTAGGTGTTATCTGATCATCCCATAAAGAAGATTTTCACTTGGAATGCCAATCTCTTTGGTTGTCCTACAAAGTCCTCTTGATGATCTTGATAAGATTCTTGTTTGTAGAATCAACCAATCCATTACCTTGGGGATAGTAGTTTGAAGACGTATTGAGGTATATGTCATTCTTGATAACCCAATCAGTGATCCTCAATCAAAAAAATGTCGAAGCATTATCTGATATGATTGAATTACGTACACCAAACCTATTTATAATGTCCTCATAGAAATTAAGAACAGTGGTCTCATTGGCCTCCTTTAAAGCTACTGCTTCAAACCATCTTGTAAAAAAGTTAGTTGCAATGAGGATCCATTTGTGTCCAGCACTCGAAGGTGGATTGATGATTCCTTTAAATCAACACCCCATCTAATAAAGGGCTACTCCACTTGAATAGGGTGCAAGGGTAGTGATGATAATCTTTCCTTTCTTGAAAATAGGGTACATTTTACACATTTCCTTTTCCAAGAATGAACATCGTTAAACAAGGTAGGCCAATAATATCATGCTCTCATGATCTTCCAAATTGTATTCCTTGCTAAATAATAATCTCCAACAGGCCCATCATGAAATTCATAGATTATTCTTTCTATTTGATTATTGAAAACACATCTCAAGAGTACTCCATCATGGTCCTTCCTAAAATTTACACTATCAATTAACACATAAGTTATAGGTGGAGTCTAAAATACCTTCTTTTGGCTTTTTTAGATTAGGTGGCCATCCACTAGTCTACAAGAAATGAGTCATCTCTTTAAGCTAGTTTGATGGTTCTCCATCCTTAGCTTCATGAGTTTGGACCAACACTACCACCTTTAGGTTTTCATCTTCTTGGTTAGGTTCAACCATTTTCAACACAAACCTTTTCCTCTAACCAACTTTTCTACTTTTAGATCAACATGAAACTGCATTACCTTGGTAATCAAACCAACTCTCTTCTCATTCAAATCCTCGATAAGAAGAAATTCCTTGACACTAGGATGAGAAACCATAAAATTAATCTTTTTGTTAGAAATTATATGTTTGAACTTCTAAAGTCTTTTGATCACTTCTAAAACATGTTTCTCTACAAAACTATACCTTGTTTGATACTCTTCTAGACCTTTTCTAAAGAAAGTAATGGGTTGCTCAAAGCCCTCATCATTTTGTTGCACTAGAAATGCAGAGATTTTTTCAAGGCTTCCATATGAATATAATGTAAAATATTTCTAAAAGTTAGGGTTCATACATCATGGGACTGATGACAAGCCTTCCTTGATGGCTTGGAAACTATTCTTTCCTTATTTGGTCCAACTGAAAAATGTATTTTTCTTTAACATGGATGTCAAAGGATTTAGTAAATGTGCAATGTCAGGAAGAAACCTTCTAACAAAGGTTTATCCTTCCTATAAAATTTTGCATTCCTTTCCTATGATTAGGTAATTGTAGCTATAGAACTGTTGGACCCCTTTCAGGATCTTCTATTGTACCATGTTTAGACGCAATATATTCAATTAATCTACCTTGATGAACTACAAAAACTGATTTTTGGGGATTAAGAGAGTTTCCAAATTCCCTACATCTGTCAAAAATTTATCTTAAGTGGCCTATGTGATCCTTGGATTCTTTAGAGTATACAATTATATCATCCAAGTACATAAGCACAAATTTGTACATCAAACTAGCAAAATCCATATCCATAGCCATTTGGAAAGTCTTGCCTACATTGGATAAACTAGAAGGCATCCTTTTATAAGCCATGGTACCCAATTTAGTAGTAAAATATGTGTTTAATTGATCCCTTTTCTTTACTAGGATTTGGTTATAACCATAATAACCATCATGGAGTAAAAAATGTTCAGACCCTGAAAAAAATTGAAGTATTTTCTCCATTGATGTCAAAGGATGGCGATATTTCAATGAAACCCTATTGAAATCCTTGAAGTCAACACATAATCTTAACTCCCCATTCTTTTTTTAATAGGAAATAGATTTGTAACCCAAGAGGTATGTTTGATGGGGTAGATAATACCACTTTCTATTAGCTTTTTCATCTCTTTCTGCATCATAGGCTCTAGTTTGGGGTTGACTGATTATTTCTTTTGCCTAATTAGCTTTGCAATTGGTTCTAATTCTATCGTGTGTTGGGATAATTGTGAATGAAATCCCTTTCGATAAATATATAACCATTCAAACACATCAATTAATTCTTGAAATAACAAAATAAAATATTTATTTTCATGCTTTGAATTGATTTTATCAACCTTTAATAGTTTACCTTTGAAGATCTCAAACTCCTCATAATGTTCTTCTTTCATCATTAGGCTGGTTTTGTTCTTCTTTAATTGGTCCTCTATACTTAAAATAGATTCCAAGGTGACCAATCCTTTATGGATCTTATTAGATCTTAAATCTATTACCTAATATCTATATCGTTTCTTTAATTTGTCTTGGTAAACTGTTACAAATACATCATCTTCGAGAAGAAAATTCAAAATTTGATCATCACTATAAAAAACTTGCCAATTTGTGTCATTATCTGGGATAGATGGCCTAACAACTATCTTGAAACGCTGTTGTATTTTATCCTTATTGATCTCATTTGGAATTTCAACTTGACCACCTACTACAGCTGGTCTATTAGCACGCTAATTTTCTCTTCCATATATTGAAATAATATTGAATGCATCAAATAATTCCTATAAATCCCAAATTCAATGCTTTTATGACTTTAGGGTTTCATTCTTAACCATGTGAAAACCCCTAACTTAGTTTGCAAAATGTTCACTATCTCAAAAAACTTGACTACACTTGATATTCCTTTTTCTATCCAATTCAAGACCTTGAATTAAGCCTTCATATTCAACAGTGTTACTAGTACAAAAAAATGCAAAATGAAAAGTAGCATAATACTTATCTTCTTGTGGGGATAAAATCATTGCACCTCCACCTTCTCTATTCTCTCTTCTAGATCCATCAAAGTACAAATTCTATACTTGGTTCTCCTCTTTTGAAATTTGATCTGCACCTTTTAAAAGGTTTGGCATCTAGTTATAAGGTTCATGTATCATGTACATCCCTAAACCCGCCTCTATAATGATCATATGTTCATTCTCATAAGTATATAAATCTGATGCCCATTTATCCAATAAGATGTCTAGAATAATTTATACTTGAGTGTTTTTCTCTTGGCATTAATGGTGTTCATCATGATAAAATGCAAGATAATTAGCATTTATGGCATTAGGTACATAGGGCTCAATGTGATCTTTGGCCAACAATTCTAATTTGATGGTCACCTTGGTTCCATACCTTGTTCTGAATAACATATGTGACCAATCTGATGATAAGTAACCTCTTATCTTGGCAATGAAATCCCTTGATAAACATAATGCAAACAATAGAGGAGGTAGGTCTATAACAAATATGTCTGAAAATATGGGAAAATTAGGACATGCTTGGAGTATAAGACTTGCATATTTAATTAGACATACTATATTCACATTTGAACCATCCATCTACACTACTCCTTTCTCAAGGGGTTGATATTTAAGGACTTATTGGTTTGTAACAATTGTGAACAAGCTTATCCCCTATAATTAAAGAAATATAAAATGGAGGCTTTACATCTTTACTCACTTGTTTCCTGTTGTCCTTAGAGTCAATTGTTATAAATTTCAAAGGATCATCAACAAATTTAGTAATAGAAAATTGTCTTTCATTCAAACCAAAAGATAAAATCTCCACTTGACTAGGAAGTGATATAGTATCCCACATATTCATAGTAATATTCATCCTCTCCATAGTTTCAACAATATTGAATGTAATAGTTGCATATACCTTATGAGGGGGCTTGATACCAGTACACGCAATTTGCATTTGATATTTCTCCTTGGCTTGATCTTGATGAGTTATCTGTAAGACCTTGGTGACTCAAGGAGTAGATGGATTAACACTTGCAACTCTTTGGTTGCTAGTTGTTTGTTGAACTGTATCTATAACTCTTTTCTTACTCGTATTTTCTACAATGAATTCCACAAAACTCCTTACCTTGCAATTTCATAAAAGTGGCATCAACTGGAGGCTGGCCCTCCTATTGTAAACCTCCTTCTACAATATTTGGAGAGTGATGAGCCTCCCATAAGGCCATCTTTTCCATGTGTTTACTTTCCTTTTTTAGCATTTTGTTTTCAAAGCAGAAGACTTTAAACTTATGGTTTTTATATATTTTTATATGAAAGGACATAAGTAGGTAAAATGGATGGTGAAAACATAATGTATTTTTCTTAAATCTAATGGATAGAAGTTGCAGGATATAAGTGATTGCATGTTGAATAGATAGTCCTTTTCCCTATGCTATGTTTATGGGTAGTTTCCTTCCTGTAGCCGAATGTTGTGCAAGAATATTGAATAAAATCTCACACTTCTTTCTTAGTATTAAATGATAAAATATATTTATGCGTCAGAAGTTATGTATACTAACCATTTTGTAGGAGTCAAGTTATGGCACATTCAATAATTCCAGCATGGTGTTGAAAGGGTCAACGACAGCCGTTACCTTCAGAAGCACCAGCGTAAGCAAGGAATTGAGTAAAGCGGTTAAAGATGGGTGTGTTGTAGAACTCTCGCAGAGGAACAAGTCAGTTTAGTTTATGAGAAGACACGCCGTGTAGATCTAGAACCATTCCATGCTATATTCTGGGAAGAACTTGAAGACCTACTATTTATGTTTGAGATTTATGTTATGGGAACGATGTATCCATTAGTGATCCTCATTAATGGAGTGATCCTAGATTTAGGTTGTAGTATAGTTCCTCCTTAAATAAGTGGAATTATGTAGTTCCACAGGGGAGAAGGAGAGAGTTAATTGATGTAATTTCTGGAATAGAATTTGATATTGTAGCACTGTTTATTTTCCAAGTATTTTTCCTCGATAAATGAATAGAGTGCAGAATTTGAGTTTCAGTCTCTTATCATAATTTCATTTCTATTCACTCATCCAAGGGGGCCCACTTGGTGAATGAATCATTTTATTAGATTAGAAGTTATTTCTTTTCTCATTAAGAAGAAGATAGAACTCTGTTGTTCCTGCAGTCACTAGTAACAGAACTGGTGCACTATTCCTGCAGCATAGGTGAGCAGAGTAACCCCTACTCATGATTACTATTTTCATAGCATAATTGTATTCAATTGAGACAACATAGATTCCTGAAGTATAATGTATTTCAATTCCATAGGTTTAGCCACGAGAATCAAGGGAGTTTGAAGCATATACTTTGCGAACACCATTCCAAGTTTACGTCCCTGGTTGATAATTAAATGAGAGTAAATAATCTACTTAGTAGCCATTTAGGGTATCCAATCGTGAAATAGAAGTCCAATGCTATGTCTTTCTGAGACAATTGTTTGGCTAAGAATTTTTGGCGCCCTTGCTAGGGATGGTTTTAGTTCAAACCACTTTGGTGTTCATGATTCCAATTTTTATAATCTAGGATTTAATTTTAAGCAAAGCATTTTATGCATAGAAGAAGAGATCCTCGTGGAAGATTCCTTCCTCATCAATACCATGCCATCCCATTTGATCTTTTTAACCACGAGCCTGAAGAAACCCAAGTAGATAGTGAAGAAGAATATCTGTTTGAAAATCCATTTGCAGACGCTTAAAGAGAAATTTCATCACCCTCATCCTCTGAAGAATCGCTACATCTAGAAGTCCTTTTTGATGAGCCTGAGTATCACGACAACCCATTAGCTCTTATTGTATACCAGCCACCACCACAACACCAACTGGTCCCTCCTCCAAGGATGGCTCTACCTACCTTCCCCTTCCCAATTCCTCCTCAATAGGGTAACCAGAACCTAAAGAACATTCCAACCACTGCATTGCCAAAATTCTACGGACTTATCATTGAAGATCCCGAAACCTTCCTCTTCAAGTTCGATATCCTCTGCAAGAGCTACAACTATACAATTGATGCCCATAAGCTGAAGTTGTTTCCATCAAATCTCAAAGAGGCTGCTCTAAGGTGGTTTATGAGCCTCGGAGCTAATGTTGTACCAAATTGGAATGCCATGAGAAAAATGTTTCTTGAAAAATACAAAGAATACTATAGAGGACAAGATTTAAAAGGAGATGACATCTTTAAGATGTCACATAAAGAGGATGAAACCTTAGAAGACCATGTTTCCAAGCTTATGTATAACTTGCAACGCAATGCTCAACACCAGTTGAGTGAGGTATTGCAGAAGCATCTGTTCCTCAAAGGTGTCAATGAAGGAAGCATAGAAGCCTTGGACCTTATGGCTAGTGGCGACATCACCTAGAAAAACTGGTCGGAGATTAAGACCATATGTATGAATTACTCAAGGGCTACAGTAAAAAAGGGAAGAGGATTAAGGGACTTGCCTCAAAAGACAAATGGCTCTGGGTCGTCTAAGATAGAACTCTCCAATCTCCTGTCTGACTTCAAGTAGGATATTATCAATGATGTGGATACTCAACTAGATAGCATGCAAGCCGGAAGGAAGAAAGAGGACGCGGATGCTATGCTGGCTGAATTCTGCTCCCATTGTAGGGAGAAGAAAAGAAATTGTAAGTGCAAAACTGTTGCATCTATTGACACTACTTCAATTCCCACCGAGTTCAAGGCAATAGACGAGGAGAATGGAGAGGTCTTTTATGTGGCTCAAAGGCGACCATGGGCTCAGAGACAAGGTATGCCTCAAGACCCCTTAAATCATTTTGGTTATAATAATAATAATAGTAATCAGTGGTAGAATCAAAAACCCCACAATTCTGTCCCTCAAGGACAAAATTGGAATAATCATTGGTCAAACCAACAGCCACAGAATAACCAAAATTTTCAATAGCCACCGTATAACTAGAACTTTCCACCTCAGTTTAACCCAAACCAACAGCAGTTTAACCCATATCAACAGCAGTATAATTCATACCAGCAGCCGCAGGAGAATAACCAATGGCAACCACATGGTAACTAGCAACAACAACCTCAGTGGGGGCCCAATCAACCTAATCAGAAACAAGCTATTATGCCTCCACCTCAGCAACCTCAGTGGGGGCCCAAACAGCCTAATCAACAGCAAGCTATTATGCCTCCACCTCAGCAACAAGCTATTATGCCTCTGCATCCTGTAGCCAATAACAGTCCTCAGAAACCATAACTGCCTGCTCAACCAAATCCAAATCCAAACAACAAGTAGCAAGCCTATTCACTGCAAGTGAATGATATCCACCTAAGATTAGGGACCACAATGCGTGCACCAAGAGCACCCATAATAACTGATGTTTCTGATACTGAGGAAGCTTTTGACAATCAAAATATTGTTGTTCCCCCTGTTGTACCACCTATTCCAGTTGAGAAAGAACCACCTTTTCTGTAGAGATTGGCCCAACCTTCAGTATCCCCTAAAGAGAATACTATTGCAAATGACCTGATTGGCCAACTGAAGAAAATGACTATCCAAATACCATTATTGGATTCCCTCAAGGAAATTCCAATCTATAATAAAGCAATTAAAGAATTCTGTATCAAGCACCCTGGTATGAAAAAGAAAGATCTTGATACTGTCCATGTTCTTGGACAACTTTTTGATCTCATGCTTAGTAAAACTTTGATGCCTAAATACTCTGATCCAGGAAGTCCAGTGGTTACCATTCACATTAATGGTATACAAATACAAAATGTCTTGGTTGATCTAGGAGCCTCTATTAATGTTATGACTATGGATGTATTGTTAAGGCTTAGTATCATTGGGTTGAGGGAAACACCCACTATTCTCTAGTTAGCTGATAATTCAACTATCAAACCAGATGCTATGGTAGAGGATATTGTTGTCATGCTAGATTCCTTAGAATACCCCTCAGATTTCATCATCCTGTCTCCAAAAGCCACACTAGGAGGGTATCCATTAATCATAGGGAGGCCTTGGTTAGCCACAGAAGATGCTTGCATTGCATGCCACTCAAGAAAAATGACCATATCTAATGGTATTAATACTAATAAATTAACCCTGTATTCTCCAGCCAAACCTCAAGCTGAAGTTGACCAAGTTGTCTGGCCGGATCTAGGAAATACCCCCCTTGAAGCCAATTCAGTGCAACAACTTATGGTTATTGATAGAAATCCATTCATGGTCTCACAATAGGAGGATGACATACTTGTAGCAATTCTTACAAACTAGTATGGCTCTGAAGAACCCTCATGTCATGACCCTAACTTTTCTCTACAAACCATATTGCCCCAGAAGTCTTCATCCAAGTTTCCTGCAGCACCGGATTATCTCCATACATTGTTACGCCATGAAATAAAGTCACCTACTTTTGCAGAAGTTCTTATGTTGGACAAAGTTAAAAGAGTACAGGTTGACTTAAGTAGGGAATTGAATGTCAATAAGGATCTCACTGAATCTCAGATGTCTAGTCTTGAGCATCTTTTGCATGGGACTATACTGACATGAAGGGGAATGACCAAAAATTGTGTACGCATAATATTTATATTATTCCAAAGTCCAAACCTATTAGGCAACCTCAAAGAAGAATAAACCCTACATTAAGAGATATAGTAAAGGCTGAATTGCAAAAACTTCTCCAAGATGGCTTCATATATCCCATTTCTGACAGTCAGTGGGTCTCCCCTCTTATAATTTTCCCCAAGAAAGGTGGAAAATGGCGAGTTTGTGTGGAATATAGGGAGCTTAATAAGGCAACCAAGAAAGATCACTTTCCATTGCCCTTTATTAACCAAGTACTTGACAACCTTGCTGGAAAAAAATATTTTTCATTCTTGGATGGTTTTAGTGGCTACAACCAGATCTAGATATCACTAGAAGACTAGGATAAGACAACGTTCACCTTTCGATGGGGAACATTTTCTTATTCTGTCTTACCATTTGGGTTATGTAATGCACCTACTACTTTCTAGAGGGCAGTGATAAGCATTTTTTATGACATTACTACTAACTATGTTGAAATATACATGGATGATTTTACTGCATATGGAACTACATTCGAAGAGGCTTATGCTAATTTGGAAAATGTTCTTCAAAGATGTCAGGACTACAATCTATCACTTAATAGTGAGAAGTGTTACATGATGATGGAGGAGGGAGTTGTCTTAGGGCACTACCTCTCATCCTTTGGCATCTAGGTTGATTTTGCAAAGATTGCAGTAATTGTCACACTCCCAACCCCAACGAAGTAGAAGGATGTTTGGAGTTTTCTTGGTCATGCCGGTTACTGCAAGAGATTTATCTAGAACTTTAGTCAACTTGCCACTCCATTATATAATCTATTGAAGAAAGAAGCGGAATTTGAATGGACAACAAAATGTGAGTCATTTTTCCAGCAGTTGAAGGATGTGTTTACAAAGAACCCTATTCTTAGAGGGCCAGACTAGAAGTTTCCTTTTCATATCCACACAGACGCATCTGACTATGAAATTGGGGTAGTGTTGGGTCAAAAATAAGGAATAGTTGAGCATGCCATTTATTACATCAAAAATAATTTGCAAGGTGCAGAACTAAATTATACTGTTACTGAGAAGGAACTCCTTGCTATAATCTATGCATTAAATAAATTCAGATATTACATAACTAGTTATGAAGTATTTGTTTATACTGATCACTCAGCGATCAAATACTTGATGAATAAACCAGCCATTTTTGGTAGATTAGCCAGGTGGTTACTCCTCCTGCAGGAGTTTGATATAACTATCATTGAAAAACCAGGAAAAGAAAATGTAGTTGCTGATTTTCTCTCTAGATTACAAGTTCCTAATGATCCTGCAGTAATTGATGACAGCTTCCCGGATGAGCACCTATTCTCTCTTGCAACATACAATCCGTGGTATGCTGACATTGCAAACTACCTTGCTATAGGACGGGCACCACCCCATTTCTCACCCCATGAATAAAGGCTGCTGGCTAAGAAAATTTTTAACTTTTCATGGATTTCTAGATCTATGTTCTACACAGGTCCTGATAAAGTCACCCGCAGATGTGTTCATGAAGATGAGACCTATGACATCCTTTGGGCATGTCATGATGAGCTGTGTGGTGGCCACTTTCCCAAAAAACAAACAACATACAAGGTATTGACAACCGGTTATTATTGGCCTACATTACACAAAGATGGAGCTAAGCATACCTGACATTGTGATCGATGCCAAAGGATGGGACATCCCACAAAGACTGATGAACTGCCCCTATAGCCTCATGTGGTGGTAACACCATTTGACAAGTGGGGCATCGACTTTGTCGACCTCATTGAGCCATCTTCACATGGTAAGTCTTATATCTTAGTATGCATTGATTACGACACAAAATGGTCTGAAGAAAAATAAATGAGGCATGCAAGGGACCATAAAGTAGTAGAGTATCTATATGAATTTATTTTCACTAGGTTTGGAGTGCCTCGAGAAATAGTAACAGATCAAGGGGCATAGTTCACCTCTAACCTTATTATTGAATTAGTGAAAGAGCACACAGTGAGGCATGGTAATTCTTCACCATACCATCCTCAGGCCAATGGGCAGGCTGGGATCACAAAATGGGAGATAGAAGCCATTCTAAAAAAAATAGTCGCCATTCAAACAAAAGATTGGGCTACTCGACTTCCTGAAGCCATCTGGGCTTACCGCACAACTTGGAAAACCACTACAGGATTCACTCATTTTTAGTTGGTCTACGAAAAATATGCATCCATGCCTATCAAGTTTCACCATAAGACTCTCTAGATGGCATTGTAATTGGATATTAACTTGAGAAAAGCTCAAGAGGACAAGCTCCTGCAACTCAATGGATTGGATGAATACAGGAAATCTGCACTTCATAACACAGAACTGATACAACAACAACAAAAGAAGTGGCACGACCGCTTCATAAAACATAAAAAAATTTCCATTGGTGATTGGGCATTGCTCTATGATTCATGGTATCAGCATACTCCTCAAAAATTTCAAACCCATTGGTTGGGGCCCTATGAAATAGTTTCATTATTTGATAATGGTGTCGTTCAGCTCTCTAAAATTGATCCTGTCAAATTCAAACTCCTTGTCAATGGTCATTTCTTAAAGATATATCATAATCCTACGAGTCATCAGGACTTCTTGCAGTAATTCCAGCAACACTCAGACATTGTCCTTCCTGCAGCAGACGCAATTGGGTCTTCCACCCAGATTTTTGCCAAGTTGTGATTTTATTCCAGCTTCCGTAATAAACACTTCACTTTCATGATTTTCTTTCTTCGTAATAAAAATATGCATCACCTTTCTCTCTTCCACATGTCTGCACCACAGCATCATGCCATCAGTATGTGTCACCTAGCATTACACTCTTCCTGCAATGCATGATGTTAGTAACACATACTTTTGCACATAAATTATTTTATTAATTTATTATTTTGAAATGAGTGTAGTTTTCTTTTTCTATTCTTGCACGCACTAGCCTAGTGGGACCCATGCCTTATACTTAGTTGGGGGGAGGGGTTGGTTATTTAATTCATGCTTGTTTTAATACTTCCAAATTCCAAAATGATTTTAGCAAGCGAAAAGGCAAAAAATTTATTTCTTTCTTGTCTTTTCATGGTGACCACTGTTATGTGGGAGCTTATCTATCACTCAGTGGTTAAGCCATCATGATTTAACAGTTGATTTGAAAGCAAATTAAAGTAAGGATCACTTAATAACGACAATTTTGTGACATGTTCGGGTGGTGAACCTTAACACGCGTGAATGCATTTATGAAAATATTCAAAGTAATGCTTTCTTGCTTAAAATTAATTACTATCTTGTACTTTAGTTTTTCTCAGAAAGCAAAACAAAAACATCTGGCCTCCGAAGGAAAGCCAAGCATTTTTCAAAATTTTCTGTAGCAACTGAGCATACCCTACAGAGCTATTTTCTCTATCATTTGCAATGGGTGGAGACCTTCAAAGGCATGAGCCAATGGATCATCAAGTGTTACTTGGGGACCCGCCTACCTGTGAGTTGTTTCAGAAATGGGGATGGTTGGACTACTGCTTAAGCCTTAATGGCTTCGATGATGAAATTTCTTTTCAATTTCTGAATACTCTAAATAATGGGTTTGTAGTAGTGAAAGGTCTGAGGGTTGAATTTTCAAAATATATCATGACAGAGCTTACAAAGCTGCCATAGGAAGGGGAAAAGTGGACAAAAGACATTGACTTGCGCTTGGCCAGGGCACAATTTACCCTGCATAGTGACCCATAGTTGGAGGTTGATAAGAAGCAGGGCACTGCAAGAATAACATTACCTATGGAGTTTTTGCAGCTGGCCACATTTATAATATCTTACTTCACCTATGAGGGACGTTACAAGTACCTGCATGGACTTCACTTCAAAATTCTGAGCGCCCTCTGCCATGAAAATAGGCTAGTAGACTTACCTAGATTTCTTTTTAATATTTTGAAAAAGCAGGCATCTCTTGTTCAGTCAGGGAAAGCACAATCCATTTCCCATCACTGTTTAATTAAGTTAGTTGTAGAAAGGGATTTAATTAAACAGTCAATTGGGACTTGGGAGGAATTCTTGGCTATAGAATATTTATCACCTAGGGTGGTTGGTCCAAGAGGCCAGGGTGTAAGTAGTAGGGTTAATACAACAACGGGGGTTCGTAAAGTAATCCATAAAACAAAACCCATTCCTGAAGTATCATGTTCTAGACCTACCCTATCTAGGAAAAAATCATGTA
Organism: Thuja plicata; assembly: GCA_018584345.1. Taxonomy (NCBI): domain Eukaryota; kingdom Viridiplantae; phylum Streptophyta; class Pinopsida; order Cupressales; family Cupressaceae; genus Thuja; species Thuja plicata. The sequence goes on from MU225705.1 coordinate 3,035,585, forward strand.
GTGATAACCCTCCCGTTTCTGATAATAAGGAAAGAAAAAGTAGAAAAGTCGATGCCGCTCCTGACACTTCAATGTCTGAAGAAACTAGGTCTACTATTATAAAAGAAAAAGATAAAACCATAGATACAGAGGAAATGACTCCAAAATAGCTGCCAGCTGATAATGAAAATATGAATCAGATGTCTGAGGAACCCTTGCCTTCTTCCAAGGAAGCAACACTAGAAGAACCTCATGTAGCCATTACAGGGGAGGTGTCCTCCACCAAAAAGAAATGCAAGGAACCTATGAGCTCTTCTCAGACCCCTGTGAGGAAGAGTCCTGGACTTTCTACTAGTACTAGTAAAGCAAGCAAAACCCCTGATTCAACTATAAATGTTGAATCCTCTGGGTCTGCAGAAAAGTCCTCTTCAGAGGCAAAGGCTTCAAACAGAGCAGATGGTGATACCCTAGCCCACGTTGTGGATGAGGAATTTCAAGCTGATTCGTAAGTTGAATTCATCCTTGTGGAAAGTGATAAGGATTCTAGGGTAAATGCACAATAATCTGTCACCCCTGGGGACATTTCGGGGTGCAAATTCTTGTTAGTCTCGGCCGATTAGAACTCAGCCGACTGTAACATGGCTGAGTCGTCGTGGGTGCCACACGACACTGAGTGGCGCCTACATGGCTTCGGACTATCAACCGAGAGGTACTTGGCCGAGTTATACTCGGCCGAGTATGCCCATGATTTTAAAAGGCCGAAAATAGCCCGCTAGCCCATCATTTGCACTTTGAGGGGCTAGATTTTAGCGTGTGGGGTGAAGGTGACTACTCGGCCGAGTACTAGGTAGGCCCCTTTTTTTTTTGTTTGTTTAAATATTTTACTGTATTTATGCATATGTGTATTTATGTAGCATTATAATATAATTGTATTTTTCTTCATTTTCTAGAAGTGAATTTTTTTAGATTTTTTTTATGTAGCATTATAATATAATTGTTTTTTTCTTCATTTTCTAGAAATAATTTTTTTTAGGTTGAATATAAATCTAAACATAAACGCAAATGCAAACGCAAATTCAAATTATTTATTTGATTATTTATTCTTTCATCAACCTTGAATCCATTTCGTTTGCTACAATAATCACCCATTACTACATTTTAACAAAATGTATGAAAACAAATAATCTAACATTAATTTTTATCATAATAGAAACAAGAGAATAGAACCATTAATCTAATAGTTCAAAATATCCAAATACAACAATAAATAATGGTGTTTCGGGTCCCCCTGAAACCTATTTTTACCAGCAATCAAAAATAGTAAATAATGGTGTAACACAATGGTAATAGTAATAGCATAACAATCAAATTGGAAAACAAAAATAGCACTATTATAAGTGAGCATATACAAGAAGGAG
>MU225705.1:3037184-3053124 GCA_018584345.1 Thuja plicata
TGAGTCTATAAATGTTAGTGTGTTTTTATGTATTCTCTTCCTAACTTATAGATTAGTATCAATGTTTACAATTCATAAATAATATAATACTTATATCAAAAAATTGGAATTTGATATTGCAAAAAGGCTTGCATATTCACAAATATTGAATTTAGTGTATTTATTTATTGGTATTCAATTTAGAATTTTTATAAACAATAAGTGTTATATGTATCAAAAAATGAGAAAACACACACACACACACACACACACGCGCGCGCGCGGACATCAAATAATGAAACAACTATTACATGGATAGGGACATAGAAACCATGTGGATTCAACTTGAGAAGATGGTCAGTTAACTTTTCATACCATGCATGAGGTGCTTTCTTTAAACCATACAATGATTTTATCAATTTGCATACTTTATGCTCTTTTCCTTTACTAGAAAAACTCTCTGGCTGGAACATGTAGACATCTTCCTTTAAATCTCCATTCAAGAAAGCAGATTTTACATCCATGTGATGTATTTTCCATCCTTTTTGAGCTGCGAGAGAGAACAAAGTTCTAATAGTGCCCCATTTGGCAGTAGGAGCAAATGTTTCTATGTAATCAATACCTACCTTTTGAGCCTACCCCTTTGCTACAAGTCTGGCTTTGTACTTATCAAGAGAACCATCAGCTTTATACTTAGTTTTATAAACCCACTTACTACCAATTGGTTTGATGCCAATAGGAGGATCCACTAACCTCCAAGTGCCATTTTTAATAAGAGCATCATACTCTTTTTGCATTGCATCTTTCCATTCATTACAACTAGTGGCTTCTTCAAAAGTAGTAGGTTCATTAACAAAATTTTTTTTAACTCAAATTCCTCATACCTTTTTGGCATTGCTTTGGTTCGTGTTGACCTACGTACTGATTGCTTCATTTTTTTCTCAGTTTCAAGAGTGTTTGAAACTGATCCGGAGTCTGCAGAACTAGTATTATCTGCCAAATCTTCCTCAATAGAAATATTGTTATCAACTAATTGTTATAAAAAGCATTCCTATCAAATAATTTTCCTTCATTCTTTGATGTGGTCTCATTTTCTAGTATTATTGAAGGAAAATCCATAGACTAATCTAGAATAGGAATCCCCCCTTCAGGATGTAGAAGATCAATATTCCATTCATAATAAAACTTCTTGGCAGAGAATCTATCCAAATGGATGAGTTGCCTATCAATTGTAGAAGCATCTTTAGAAAATTCAAGAAAAACATCTCTGGAAACAACAAAGTTTTTGTTTTCCTCATCATACAAACGATAAGCTCTGGAGGTAGTAGAATACCCCAAGAAAATATATTTGTGACTTCGTGCACCCAATTTGTCACACTGTTGTGGAGGAATTAAAGCATAACATGGAGAACCAAAAACTCTGAAATGTTGAACAATGGGAAGACGATTATACCACATTTCATAAGGAGACTTATTATTGATGGCAATAGAAGGACATCGATTGCGAATATAAACTGCACAAAGTACTGCTTCTCCCCAAAACATCAACTTGACATTCTAAAAAAACATCATCGACCTTACCATATTAAGCAATGTTCTGTTCATGCGCTCTGCCACACTGTTCTGTTGCGGAGTATAAGGGACAGTGGTTTGATGTTTAATACCATGATCTTGCAAGTATTGTTTAAATGTATTTGATGTATATTCGCCACCATTATCTGATCAGAGAGTGCCAATATTAAGTTGAGTTTCACTTGTAATCCATAAATGAAAATGTCTAAAAGTTGCAAAAAACCGATATTTCTCTTTCAACAAATAAACCCAACACATCCTGGAGTAGTCATCAATAAAAGTCAGCAGATATTTATTTCCATTTGCAGATTGAACAGGCATGGGCCCACATAAATCAGAATGAATGAGACCTAACTTCCTAGAAGCTCGTGAAGTAGATCCATAAAAAGGTTGTTTACAATGTTTGCCCAAAATACATGCATTACATGGAGACAGTTTTCTTGGAAAAGTAGGAAGCCCTTGAATACCTTGTTGTTTCATAATATGAATACTATCATAATTAATATGACCGAAACGAGCATGCCACAACAAACTAGAAGACAAAGCATCATCATGCTGAGCCAACAGAATTGAATTAGACGGAAAAGATGAGGTCCCTTTAAGTTTTAAAAGTTTGTCTTCTTCAACACCGGTCATAACAAGCACTTGATCAGATGCTTTTCTTATTTCAATTATACCATCAAACATATGTATACAATGTCCTTGCTACCTGATATGAATGAGAGACATCAGATTTCTTTTTAATTGAGGAATGTAAAGAACATCATGCAAAATATAATCAGCAAGGCCTGGTAAGTGAAGTCGAATAGATCCAATCCTTGAAGGCTTTAAATGTGACTTATCAGCAAAATAAACTATGCCATAAATGTTATTACTGAATGTCTCAAAAAAATCTCTTCTGAAGGTCATATGAGAAGTGGCTCTCGTATCTAAAATCCATGTGTCTTCCCAAGAAGCAAAAGAAGTACTAAAAACTTCATTGATACTAAGATTACAATGTGCAACAATATAGTGGGCAGATTCAGGTATTTTCCTTTGTCTAGAGGTTGGTGCTCTTTCTTCTCACTAATCCTATCCCAAGGAGTGCGACAATGAGAAGAGGTATGACCCAGTTTACCACACCTATAGCACTTAACAGATTGTTTATCATTCTGAAAATGTTTTTGTTGTTTATCATCTTGTTGGCTATCTCCTTGATGATAATGACCCCCCTGCCTCTAAATGGTCTCCTACCATGACCTCTGTTGCTATGGTCAAATCTAGTAGACTCTCCTTTAGGTTTCTGCTCTTTCTGTGCAAGACACAAACTCTCAACTGTGGAATTGGAAAGAGATTCCTTTCCCAAAGGCTTTCTCTCTTTCAGCAATTTTGTCTACAAGAACATCAAAAGTGATGGCTTTCATCTGCCCACTAGCTTGAAGAGACTCTAAGTAGTGCGAATAGATAGGATATAGGGCTTCAATGAATGCAGTAAGTTGCAAATCAACCTTGACACCGGTTGATTCAATGTCATGAAAAAGAGCTTTAATTTCAGAAGCTAACTTCATTGGGTCATTATCTTGCAGTTCCAGATTAAATAACTTCATCAACAATTGTATAATTTCCAACTCTGAATGGGAGTCATAGAGATCTTTTAATTTCTTTAATGCTTTAAACGCTGTGGTGCTGGAAAGAATATGTCTACTTACCTCTTCAGTGACCGAGGCAGAAATTAAAGCATATGCCTTCCTTTTTATCTTTACTGTCATCTGAAGGTTGCTCTGGCTCAGCATCACCCACGCCTTCACAAATTTCCTCCCATAAATCATTAAAAATAAGAGTGTTTTTAATTTTCTGAAACCATTCTTGGTAATTCTCTTTTCCGGAAAGCACGACCCCAACAATTGAGATTAAAGAATGCATTTTGAAATTTGCTTGCAAACATAACTCTCAGGCTCTGCAGCAGTCTGGAACAAAAAGAAGGGGCTGTCAAAAGCTGTGCCTGCCTGCGGCTCCACCAGATAATCTTTGATCAAACACTGTGCCTGCCTGTTTCTGTCATGTAGTTTTTTTTGTTTTTTTTTTTGGTTCCCTGCTCTGATACCACTGTTGAACAGGACAAAAATCCAACATTCAATATATAAAACAAGAAAAAGACTGAATATATACAGGAAGGAGTTCGGCAGATTTGAAAAACAGAAAAGAAACTGAAACTCCTAACACGTAACTAACTAGAAACTAACTAAACTACTCCCGATGGATTACATAAGTATGTTAACAAGTTACAGATTTATATACGTAAATTTATCCAACGTTTCATATTTCTAAATTTTTGGATTAATAGTTGCCACATTTGATGTGGTAGCTATGTCGAGCAGATATTTATGTGATTGCTAGGACAGCCATTTCATTGGTGTCTTATTACTTTCCCTTTAATTTCGTTGTATTATTTTCTTGCGCTTTGATCATTTGAGTGTTTGGGTGGTGCTCCTTTATTTATTTCATATCTTTTGAAAACCTGTCGACTCTCATCATGGTTCTACTCTTGGCGTTGTTTTGAGTTTGATGCTGTTACTACACATTCACATTACGGTATATACATGTTAGTTGGTCTTTTTGCTATTACTCCAATTTTACATTGCTATTAGTATATATTGGATGCGTTCTTTATCATGTGCTAAATGGCCTTGTCTGTTTGATGGGTATGGAATATGTTTTAATAGGGTATTTCATACTTAAATATTCATGGTCCTTTCTCCATCTTGCTGAAGTCACCGGCCATTAATTTAAGATTGAGAAGTACGACTCCACAAGTACTTCATTTAGGGCTATCTATTTTGTATTACTTATGATTGACACCTTGATCTTCATTTAATGATCTTTGATGCTTTATTCGGCACTTGGGATCACCGACATTGTTCTCTTACTTTCTTGGAATAAATATCTCTTTCATTTTCTTGTATGGCATTTAATTTCAGACTACCGACAATGATGAGATGTTATTCAAATTCTGTTGGGTAAAGAATAGTTAAATTCAAACTCTTCTGCTTTGTTTACAGAGGTTGCATCATGATTTCTCACCATTCTAATGGATTTCTTGCCTGTCTCTTCATTTGTTTAGTCAATTGGTGTTAAATTTCTTAATGCTTCCTTATACGAAGAAGACATGCTAGTTTTTAATATAAATTCTCATAAGCAATGTAATGGGTTCTACCCCATTAAATAGGAGGTTTTATTACTTCTTCCAAATTTATGTCTGACAATCGCCTTCAAGATCTGTAGTCTGTTGTTAGACTTGGCTTGCAGGATGGTTCCCTGTTGAGCCATGTGGTGGAATTTAATGGGTGCCTTCAACAATTTGATTCTGAGCTTGTTTTTGTTGCATTTGAGCAATTCTACTGGCTCACCCTCAAGATTGTGATGGTGTTGATGTTCTGAAACTTCCTCCAGTGCAGTCCTTGGTTCCTGGCGATGAAAGGGCTTCTGATTCTTCACCTCTTGTTCATGATAATATTTTAAATGATCTTTTGCACTTCCAGTCTAATCACTGTCTTTCAGAAACTAACATTCTGGGCTTTGTGTCTTTTGATGACTTGGGTGGTGAATTTTCCCCACCCGATACTTGAATAATATATTGTCATGACAAGATTAATATCACTCGTTATAGTGTATGCAAACTGGTTTACTCCAGTTTGGAGGTTGGCTGGTCGTCATCATTATACGTCATTTGGGATTTCTTTCTTTCTTCTTTTTCCTTTCATTCTTTCTTTTCTTTCTTCTTTTTCCTTTCTATTCTTTCTTCTTTTCTTCCTTCCTTCATTTCTTTCTTTCTCTTTTTTTTTTTTTTTTTCCCTTGGGATTTATACGCTTTTTGTCATCTACTTATCTTGTTGTATTAACTCTATTTTATATTAATAAAAGTTCAATAGCTTCCATTACTTTTATTGAAAAAAACATTTGATAAAATTATATATATCTTTTTAAAAGTTTAAATTAGTTCTAATATATATTTTATTTCTCCATAATTTATTATTAAAAAATATTATATTTTATATTTAATTAGCAATCCTATATATAAATAGTTATAACTTTACATATGCCTATCATAATTCAATATATATCTATATAATATTATTTACTAAAGTTATTGATATCATCAAATTTATTCACTATATTTGTAACTAAACAATAAATTTGGTTATTAAAATTTATTGTTAGTACCAAATTTTTTTTTTTTTTTGTTTTCATGGGTTTTAGTATCAAAATTATTAATTATGTGTGAAATATTTTTATAAATTTTTTATATCAGATTATTCAGAAAGTTATTTTTATCATTAAATTTATTTACTATTTTAGACATAGCCACATCCATTGCTATTGAAACTTCACCATTTGAATACCAAACAATAATACCCTCCTCGATGCTAAGATGAGCACAATTTTTTCTAGATAAAGAAAACAACATCCACACAAGCTGTTTCAAATTATATTTTAAGAAATCTTGCCATTTAAGAGACAATAGCATCTCCTTCGCAGGTGCACATAGTTTTTTTTTGCTAAATACTCTAAAAAAATAATTTATTATAGAAAATCTATGTATCTTTAAAAATGACAAAACAAATAGAAACGCACATCATCACAACAAGCAAATGATTGTAGGCATGTATGTCTATCACATGTCACTTTCAATTTACCTATTACAATGATAATATTATAAAGTGAACAGAATCATGTTCTAATTAAGATGATGGATCATGGAGTGTGATATATATTGTGATGGTGGATGATGGAGTGTGGTACAGAAAATAAAAGGCATAAAACATGGGTGTGATACAAAATGGAGGGAACAAAAACATTCAATCATCATTTTCATGGAGTGTGATCATGCATCATGGACAACGGTTTGGAGTACACCACATCCTGCAATGGAGATCAATGCAACAACGAGAGAAAAATTATGGGTATGCAATTCTTTCAAGTACTACTCCCAATTTTCCCGCAACAATGATAACCCTCTTTCATCTCTCAGTACATATAATAGAAGTGACATTTAAAACATTTTTGAAATATTAAGGAAAATAATTATCACTCTAATTGAGATATAATATACCATGATTAAAAAAAGTTTAATTTTGAAAATAGTATATGATTAAAAATAAGAATTTTGTGATGTGAAATAATGTCACGGAGAAATTTATTACACAATTTATTGGAAAAAGTATATTATGATTTTTTTTTTTAAACGAGAGTTTTATGATCTGAAATATTGATGAGATAAATACTTTCACACAGTCTTATCTAATAACATTGTACCATTGAACTGAAATAAGAAGTTTACATTGAACAACCAGAAGGATTTAGATCAAAAGAGAACCCTAATGCAGTGTGAAGATTGAAGAAGCAATTGTATGGGGTGAAGTAGGCACTGAGAGCCTGGTATGGCAGATTGGATAGATATTTGATTAAGTAACGGTTTTAGAAGGGTTTAGATTATAGTAACTTATATTACAAGAGTTATTTAGATAAGATTTATTCTAATCAGGTTATGATTATTATGGTCTATGTTGACGATATTATTTTTGGAGGAAAATATGACTTGTCCAGGAAATTTGCAGAGGAAATGCAGATTGCATTTGGGATGTCCATGATTTGTGAGTTGAATTTAATTTTTGGGTTATAGGTAAATCATAATAGCAAGGAATTTTTATTTCTCAATCCAAGTATGTCAAGGAATTATTGAATAAGTTTGGTTTGGAGAATTCTAAACCAATATGTACCCCTATTGTTATTGACTATAAGTTGACTAGGGAAGATGATTCATCGAAAGAAGATGCAATTATATATCAATGATTGGAGGACTCTTGTATATTACTACTACTAGACCATATATCGCATGTATGTAGTATGTTTGGAAGCCAAATTTCAATAAGAACTAAAAGAATCACATGTTATGGTAGTAAAGAGGATTTTTAAGATATTTAAAGAGAACATAATTATTTGGATTATGGTATCCAAAATGTTCAAAAGCCATGCTGATAGGTTATACCGATGTCGTTGCGTAGGTTGTGTGGATAATCTGAGAAGGACTAGTGGTGGAGCTTATGTTCTTGGCTCCTAGTTGGTTGCTTGATCAAAGAAAGGAACAGGATTTTGTAACATTATCAACTATTAAATTAGAATACATTATAGCATCATCATGTTTTACGCATGTGTTGTCAATGAAACAAACCTTGAAGGATATCGATATAACATTTGATGAACTGATTTCAATAATGTGCGACAATACCAACATTATAAACATTTCAAAAAATCTAATGTAGCATTCCAAAACAAAACACATATCAATCATGTATCATTTTTTGAGAGAGAAGGTCTTAGAGAAGGAAGTGAAGGTTGAGTGTGTGCCTAAAAAGGAGCAGATATCAGACATATCTACAAAACCTTTGTGCAAGGATACTTTTGAGTATCTCAGAGGGAAGCTGGACATTTTGCTCCTTCCCAATGTTATCTAGACGAAGATGTATGTGCATTGGTCCAATAAATTACGTGTTAATTCTTTTCTGGATAAATGCTTTGGGGATTCCTCTTATGGTGATAAGAGTGAGTCAATAGGGTGTAGTTTTTCCCTTCATCATTATTGTCAAAGGGGGAGAAGACTATTTGAAGAACAGTTGGAGAACTTTACTACTGATATCTTTTGATAGAGATTTGTTTGCTTTGTTATTGATGAATGTTACATCAATGAAAAAGGGGGGATTTGTTAGAATTTGAAATTGATGTTATTCATGATGTTTTTGATTAAGTAAATCAGGTTTTACAGGGTTCCTGAAACCCAAAACATAGTTTGAAAATAAAACATTACGCTCGGTCTAAAGGAAAGCAAGAAAAAAAGTAGAACATGCCAACATAGGGCCAGAACAAAAAAAACTAAGCTACTAAAAAGAAAAAAGCACATCGATAGTGCAAAAGATCAGGGACACTCAAGATATATCCACCATCAGCGTGGCTACCTTGGCCTCAAGAAGCTCCATATTAGCACCGAATTCCTTGATCTTATAGAGATCAATCGCCATTTCATTATCATTTTTCTTCTTAGCACTGGCTCTAGTCCTCTTGCCGAGGCCCTATTCTGGCTTCTTCTCTTTCTCCACACCCATGTTGGCTACATCATTCCCTTCGCATTTTTCCTCCAGTTTCTCCATTATAGCCTTAGTGTGGTCTTTGGAAGCTTTGAGGATATTATAACTTTGTTCAACAATGTTTTTAAGGGTAGCTTCAACCCTAATCATTTTGTCCTCCAATTTTTTGATTTTGTTGCTCAGATTCATCTATTCAACAACAATGGCTTTGTCTATACCTTTAACCCTATTTTTGAGATCCTCTACTACATGGAAAAGCCACTTAATTGTCCTATAGATATCCAACATGCTATTCCTAGTGTTACTGAGCAGACCCATATCAAATTTCCTGGTGTTGTCACTAAGCACCACCATAGCCAGATCGATAAGTTCCTCCAACTTAATCCAGCCACCCTCACCTTCTATGAACTTGGGGTTAATAACCTCCCTGGTAATCCCCATTTTGGTATTTTTGACATTGAAGTTATGCCATCCCATAATCTTCCCATGTTCATACATATAGAAGCAGAACTCGCTATCCTGTCTATTAGCGTTCCCAGTATTTTGGGGTTGTGAGAACTGAGGAGAGGGAATGACCTAGTTTGTTTGGTGATGCTCATCCTAGAGCTTCTCCTTCACCTTGTGGCATGAAATAGGAGAATCTCTACGGTTCTTATCCTTGGGAGTTCTCCAGCTAGCACTCCCATGCCTATTCCTTCCCTTTTTGTTTTTGTATTTTACCATCACTATCTGCCTTCTCTTCCTGCCTTTTCCACTAGAAATTTCTCCCTCCCCTTCCGTTTCCATACCTTCATCAATATCATTGTATTCCTCATGTGAATATATATAACCATGGTGGTCTATTTTTTTGTAGGGGTCACCATTTTTTCTTTTTAATATTCTTCAGACTAACAATACGCTTCTTAGAGGATGAACCCATATTATTTTTTTTAGTTTCATACTCATCTTGCTCCTCAGAGTGCAGACCTTTACTATCTCCAGTCTTTGAATGAATGTAGTCAGAGCAAGAGGCCTCCATATCTTATTTTTGAGAAATCTCCTTCCGTAGAATTTGGGATTTTAAAACTCATAGATAAGAAGTAAAATCCATTCATGCAGAGCATGGTTAGCTATAGCCTTATCCCTAAACCCATTAATCTTTTCATTTATTGAACTATATAAGTAAAAGGGTATAGAAACCTGCATTCCATGGAAAAAGAGATTCATGAGAACAAAGTGGTAGGTTCTAATCCTGTCAAACCTGGTGTCTAGCGTGATGTAGTAGATGATGGCTCTCAGAACAAATCTCTATATTATGTTCAGCCCTTCAGGAAGATATTAGGTCTTGACTTTGGTGAGTGCTTTCTGTTGTTCCTCACTTTTCACAAAGTCGCTAATCGTAGAGTCTGAGATTTTTTTGGTCTCTATAAAATTTCTTGCCAATGATTGGGATGCCAATAACTATAGAGATGACCTCCTTGGTCACCATGAAGTTTATTCTCTCAATCACTATGCTGCCTTCATTCTAGCACTTCATGAACATTTTCATCACCGGCGACTTCCCTCCATGAAGCCTTTCAATTTTATTCATGATGTTGTTATTAATGGTTGTCAATGATATCAATATAATCATAATTTCATTGATTTTATGTATCAGTTGATGTCAATACTGGTATCTTTGGTGTATCGATAGAAGTGCTCATTGGGAGATGTTCCTCTTAGTGATGGTCACTTTGAGTATGCAACATTTAATGGATCATTCTCTTCAGATCAGCTCTATCTTGGACGTACTCATTATGTTTTGGTGATGCAATTGTAACATTTAGATCCTATCTATTTGTACCAAAGATCTCAAAGATTATGTAGTGTGCTGAGGCATGTTGCACTATGTGAGATGGTAAATGTTTTATTCCCTACCACCATATGAATGTATCAATCTGACCTATTTTAAATTAATTTATGTGTAATTGGCCATTTCCATTAATCATTATAAAGGAAGCCTTAATATCAGATTTTAGTGTGGTTTCTTTTATGGGAGTAATTTGTGAATCTAATAAGGAAAGATATGTGTGTTGATGTATGTGTGAGTTGACACAATCTATAGTAGACCGATATAACAACATCAGTGCAAACAACTTAAGTGGTGGATTCTTTCCTTCATTTCTTATCTTCTTACTATGAGCCTCTTTGTAATTAGAAATGAGTCTTTCATATTTTAGGGTAGTTAGCCTGAATGATAGTGAGAAAACTGGCAATGAGCCCTTGTAAAAATCACCTTGACCGATGTCACCTTAACTGATGTTTCATTTTGTGAGAATTAGTTTCTCTGTGCTTTTTCCCAGTTTGGGTTTCCCCATAAATTTTGATGCTCTTTGTGTTAGTAGTCCGGTGCTTTCATGTTTACATTTGTTATAACTAGTTGATGTTGTTACCAATAGAACGATAGTTTTTTATTAAGGCAAAAACATGTTTTCAAGGGACCTAAAACCCTTCATAAATTAGTTACAATAGATATTAAAATTAAGACAACCAACATGAAACAAGCATATCTATAAAATGATAGGCATAAAATAACAACATGACAGAACCAACCCATCCCCAACAAAAAATAAGCAAAAATTTGGCAACACAATAGAAAACAACATGAAACAAGCAAAGTTAACCCAGAAAATCCTACTCAAGTTGACACATTTTTTGAGCCAGAATCTTGATTTCCATGATGTCCAATGCCAGAGGGGTATTATTCTTCTTCAAGCTGGCTCTAATTCTTTTACGCAGACCCTCAATCTCACCCACATGCATCTCTTTGATCTCATTAAGGTCAACAATAGCTTTTTCCTGCTATAGATTTTCACACTCACCAGCATGTCTTTCATGTTTTGAACCAAAGAATAAAAAATCTTGTGACTGTGTTCCATGATATTCCTAAGAGTGGCATCAATATTGTTAATCCTTTAGTTCATTTCTTCCAATTTCTTATATCATAAATTTCCTTGATGTTATCCTCTTCCAGTAGAACAAAAGTTAATATTGATATAGCTATGATTATCATTTATATGGTTTGTGAGTTTACTAGCATAGTAAAAGTTTTAGAAAGTGTTTGTGAATAGCCGATTTACCCTCTCTCTGTTATTTAGCGTGTTCAACATGATATTCATTTAATGATCTCTAATGATTTATGCAATAATTTAAATCGGTGGCATTCTTTTTTGTGCATGAGTCATATCCTTTTTTTATTTATCTTACTTTCTTCGAGTAAATATGTCTTTTATTTTCATGTATGACATTAATTTTAGACTCCCGACACTCAATTGGTAGTAGAAGAAAATTTTTGGTAGAACAGAAGTTAATATTGATATAGCTATGATTATCATTTATATGGTTCTTGATTTTATCGCCATAGTAAATGTTTTAGAAGTATTTGTTAATAATTGATTCACCCCTCTCAAATATTTACCCTATTCAACATGATCTTCATTTAATTATATCTAATGTTTCATTCAATACTTTGGATCATTGGTATTCTTCTCTATGCAGGAGTCATATGCTTTTTTATTTCTTGTACTTTCTTAGAATAAATATATCTTTTATTTTCTTGTATGGCATTTAATTTTAGACTATCGACATTGATGAGATATTATTCAAACTTTGTTGGGTAAAGGATGGTTTAATTCAAACTCTTCTACTTTATTTAAAGAGAGGTCGCATCATGATTCCACACCATTCTAATGTATTTATTGCTTGTCTCTTTTTTTGTTTAGTCCATTGTTGTTAAATATTTAAATGCTTCCTTATACAAAGATATGCTAGTTTTTTTATTATATAAATTCTCATAAACAATGTAATGGGTTCTTCCACATTGGAGTTTTTATTAATTTTTCAAAATTTATGTCTGACAATTGCCTTCAAGATTTGTATTCTTCTATTAAACTTTCCTTCCAAGATTGTCCTTTGTTGGGCCATGTGTTAGAGTTTAATGGCTTGCTTCAACATATTGATTTTGGGTTTGTTTTTCTTAGATTTGAATGATTCTTTGCTATATTCACTCTATTGGGTGACGCTCAAGATTGTGATGGTATTGATGCTCTAAAAATTCCTCCCGTGTAGTCCTTGGTTCCTGCTGATGAAAGAGATTTTTATTATTCACCTCTTGTTCATGATAATATTTTAAGTGATCTTTTGCAGTTCTAGTTTGATCACTCTCTTTTAGAGCTAGGCACTCTAGGCTGTGTCTTTTGATGACTTGGGTGGTCAGTTTCCCCACCTGATACTTGCACTAGAAATTGGTTTTCTATTATGTCGTCTATCTGTGGTGGCTCTGTCTCTTCATCTGGATAGTTTATATCTAATATATTATCCCAAGAAGATTAATATTACATGTTATAGTTTATGCAAACTGGTTTACTTGAATTTGGGGGTTGGCAGGTGGTTATCATTTTAGATCATTTGGGTCTTCTTTTTTCCTCTATAATAGTTGGGATTCATACACTTTTTGTCATCTTCTCATCCTACTGTTGGTTTAGGATGATCCCTTTGTATTTAAAACTTAATAAACGTCTAAATTAGTTTTAATATATCTATTTAAACGTCTAAATTAGTTTTAATATATATTTTATTTCTCCATAATTTATTATCAAAAAATATTATATTTCATATTTAATTAGCGAAAGTCATATTTAAATAATTACAAATTTACATATGCCTATCTTAATGCAATATACATGTATTAAATATTATTTACTAAACTTATTGATATCATCAAATTTATTCACTATATTTGCAACTTAACAATAAATATTGTTATTGAAATTTATTCTTAGTATAAAATTTATTAATTATGTATGAAATATTTTTATGAATTTTTTATATAACATTATTCACAAAACTTATTTTTATCATTTAATTTATTAACTATTTTAAACATATCCATATCCATTGCTATTGAAACTTCATAATTTGAATACCAAGAAATCTCCATCACGAGAAATTAAATAGATAGCACCATCCTCGTTCCTAGACGAGCACGATTTTTTTCTAAATAAAATAAACAACATCCACACAAGCTACTTCAAATCATATTTTAAGAAATGAGCTTCTTGACATTAAAGAGACAATAGAATCCTCATTTGCAAGTACGCATAATTTTTTTTGAATGCTCTACTAAAAATTTATTATTATAGAAAATCTACATATCTTTAGAAATGACAACACGAATAGAAACACCCCTCATGACAACAAGATAATGATTGTGGGCATGCAATTCTTTCACGTGCCACTTTCAATTTACCTATTACAATGATAATATTATAAACTGAAGAGAATCATGTTCTGATTAGGATAATGGATTATGGAGTGCGATATATATATAATAGAGTAAAGCATTCTATCATTGTGATGGTGGATTATGGAGTGTGGTACATAAAACAAAAAGAATAAAATATGGGTGTAATACAAAATGAAGGGAATAAAAACGTTCTATCGTAATTGTCATGGAGTGCCATCATGGATCATGGACAACAGTCTAGAGTACAACACATCCCACAATGGAGATCAATGCAACAACGAGTGCAAAATTGTGGATATGTAATTCTTTCATGTACTACTCCCAATTTTCCTGCAACAATGATAACAATATTTCATCTCTCAGTACAGATAATAGAAGTGACTTAAACAAAGTTTCTGAAATGTTAATGAAAAAAATTATCACACTAATCCAGAAACAATATACCATAATTAAAAAAAGTTTTGTTTTGAAAACAGTATATTGTGATAAAAGATAAGAATTTTGCAATCTGAAATAATGATGGGAAGAAAATTTATCACACAATTTATTGGAAAAAAGTATATTATGATTGTAAAAAAAAAGAGAGTTTTATGATCTAAAATATTGATGAGAAAAATACTCACGCAGTCTTATCTGATAACAGTGTACCATGATTTGAAAAAATAAGTTTTATGATTTCAAATAATAATAAGGAATAAACTACCACATAATCAAATTTAAAAACGGTTTCAGACTAATTTCATCGATTGTGAAAAATTTTAATGTTTGATGAATTATATAACAGCTATAGATAATTATAGTCACCTTTAAATGTTGAAGTGGGGTCAGATGCTTGAGTAAGCATAGTGCTGAGTAGTAGGACAGAAAGAAAGCACAACAAAAATCCTGCTGCAAGACGCGTGTAAGCTGCCATCTTAATATGAATATTTGAGTAGACTTCCTTTGCATTGCATTCATCAAAAGCAATCTCATGGATTTATAGGGAAAATAGGGCGATGTATTTCATGGATGCGGTTGATTAAAATAAAAGAAACCATATATTCATTGATACATATTCTCCGTCTTATCTTTATTATTTGTGTGTGGAATCAACGTAACAGGTAAAGCGTTTAAGATAAAAGAGTTGTGGATGATTTCAGGGATGTAACGCGGATTAAATAAGGAAAGTCACTTTCTAAGACGTCACACCGCTGAAGCTGATTATATGCGATGAAGCCAGAGTAGAATCGACTGGCTGAGTATGACGTGCAATAACGAGACATTCAAATGATTTTTCTGTTTTGATTATCTAAAGACTAATTTACAGCTGCCAAATAAAGAAAGAGCATTGCTTTCTAAGATGATAAAAAATAAAAGAATCCAATTATACATTGATATTGAAGGTAGAGCATAATAAATTGGCATTAGAATCCAGTCATTCATTGATATTGGAGCCAGAATATAATCTATGCCAATCAACAGGCATAAGAAAAAAATGTCAATAAAATAAAAGAATCCAGCCATTCATTGATTTTGGAATCAACTGTCATAGAAAATGTAATTAAAAAGCCGGCTGATTATGACGTGCAATCAAGAGACAGCCAAAGGACCTGAGATTTTTCTGTTTAGTTTCATCTAAAGTCTAATTTACTACTGCCAAATAGATAAGTCTGTCCCCATCTTTTCACAATTGTCAGATGTAGATATAGATGCATATGCAAATGTAGATGTAGATGTAGATTGAATAGATTAAGCAAGCATTTCAAATATATTTTGAAAGATATTCTTCTCTCAAACATTAATGCAGAAGTTGACAGGTGGTGTGGAGTTCAAATGTGAGAATTAAAAACATCCTTGGATTTAGTTGGACTGAAGGCTATAAAATAATCATGTTTTTTTTTTGTCAGAAGAAAGAACAATCTACAGCGATGTAAGCAAAGTTGGAGAAATTGGCTTGGGAGAAAATCTTAGGGGTGGCCAAGCTTCTCATTATTCATTTATTATTAGTATGTAATGGTAATATCATATA